>JAJJWW010018893.1:600000-874576 GCA_023531295.1 Papaver armeniacum
TTATTTACAGTTTCCCCGAAACTGTCTAGGGCATACATATACTAAATATTATTTGTTTTCAATTTTTTGTTTTGTCTAGACGCAAGGAATGAGGTCTGGTGTGATTCCCTACAAAAGCGTCTTTTCAGCATTAAGAAGGATTCTGCATGAAGAAGGAGTGAGAGGGTTGTATAGGTACACTAGTCTCTTTCTTGGTTTATACGTATACGTAGTATACTCTGAATATCTAGCTTCTGGGTGTTTACCAACGACCCGTCGAATAGAGCTGTGTGTATGTGTAGTTCATATTGATAGACTCTTTCTTTTATCTCCGACTATTTTCTCTTTGTGACTCGATACCTACCTTAGCTTCTTAAACGTTCTAGCGAGGCAAGTTACCATAACTGTTCCACTACCGCAGATGAAATTATACTGTTGCACAATAGAATGCAGGACTGTTTAAACATATGAAATTGTTTTATCTGATAGATCTGTGACGAAAGGAAATCTGTTAACATAATTGGTTTTGTAGATGTTAACGGGGCGGGTATGGGTGGTTTTCCCTATCCCAGACCCCAGACACAATCACTTACAGTTCATTGCATATTACTCCAAGACTGGACTGGTCATATTCCAATAACTAAGTAATTATAGAATACGTACGGCATGTTGGAAACGAGCAATCACTATTTTATTCTTATTTGAGGTTCCAATTTCGTCAGACCCTTGGTGGGAGGCTTGTAAAAATCAGAGTGTAAGGCTTACCACCTATATATATTTTTAGGCAAGGCACATTGTAGAGTCGCTAGCTGCTGGCATTGGATAAAATTTTAACTGGAAGATGCCGCCTTACCTTGCTCCTAATTAGCCCTTGATTTGGTTGAAGTTTGACTCTTCATATCTTCTACATTAGTTTAAGCCAGGTGTCGTAGCATTAATAGATGTAATCATTGCTAACCAGGTCTAAATGAATGTACCCTGGGCCTGCCCTTTAAGTCAAATGTGTTATCAAGCTTTATTAACCTTCTAGGCACAAAAACTTCTGATAACAGTCCATTTTGGAATGCGTGGGTGAAACCTCTAGGTTGGAAAAAGTTCCCATGCCAAGTTGCTTCAATGCCTTGGTCATGAAGTGAAATGTCCGGCTCCTTTCTACCCTATGCAGTGACAGGCATCTGAGGGAACATTTATTTTCTATACTGCAGATTAGGTTTAGTTCATGCTTATTATTTTGTTACATTAATGGCCACTTCTGTTTTGTGTATACAGCGGCATTTTACCTTCACTAGCTGGGGTAAGCCACGTTGCCATTCAGTTTCCAATGTATGAGAAAACCAAGTTTTACTTGGCAAGAAGGGGTAACAATAAATAATGTTTTCTTAAACATGGAGTTTCTACTCACCCATTTTACTCTTCATTGCTGATAATGATGATATTTATATATCAACTTTCAGATAATACAACTGTGGATAAACTCAGTGCTGGACGTGTCGCTGCTGCCTCTTCGATCTCTAAAATTTTCGCCTCCACAATAACATATCCACACGAGGTGTGCTTCTTTGATAGCTTGCTGTTATTACTTGATTTGGTCATTTGCATGATACCAATTTTGACTTTAGTCAGTACTCTTAAGTCTGAACTGGGTTCCACAACATCCATGGTCTGTTCTGACTTCTGCTAGTTATTTGTAAAATTCGTGAAACAGCACATCCCGAAGATACCAATTAAAGTTATGGTTTTTTTTTTCATGCTTGTAAAGAGTCTTAACAAGGTCTAAGTCAAGAATACTTGTTCTGTCAGCAATGATTTAGTCTTTCCAAATAATGTGAAACGATTATATGATCTGCTTATTTACATATATTCCTCTATAATTTTTAGTGAACAGCTCCCACAACCTAAGAAGAATAACTGTCTTAGAATAGTTTGATAAGTAAATCATTAAATAAATTAAATTTCATTTGTTAAAATATTTAATAGAATAGTTTGATAATAAGTAAATCATTAAATAAATTAAATTTCATTTGTTAAAATATTGAAGTTAGATGTTTTACGGCGAAGTTTGTAATACTTAATTACGAGGAGTTAATCGAATGTTTTCCATGCCATAGGTAGTGCGTGCAAAACTGCAACAGCAAGGGCAAGCTCCTAGTTCTGTGGAAAGGTACACAGGTGTTGTTGATTGCGTTAAAAAGGTCTTTCAGAATGAAGGCATAGCTGGCTTTTACCGTGGTTGTGCAACCAATTTGTTAAGAACAACACCAGCTGCTGTTATTACTTTTACCAGTTTTGAGATGATTCAAAGGTTTTTACATCGTGTTTTACCACCAAACTAGAAGCGTTGACAAGCTTTCTTTCACTACATGATTTGCCGATACATGGGAATACTGGGATGGGGGCCATGGGGCAGTCATGAGGGCGGTGAGTAAAGGGAGTTGGCCTAATTCTAAGTGTATCTCTATTTGACGTCTCCCAGGTTCTTTGGGATGTAATTCGACAAGAAGCCACGAACTGGAGTTTCTTATTTTTTACTCTGTTGTTGAATTAGGGTGAAACGAGATTTAGTTATTTGGATGATTCGAAGGCGATGGTTAATAATAATAATCAAAAATTAACTGGAAAGGAAATTTATTAACTGAAATAATTAAACTACACTGTCTTCCTCTATTGAGTACAAAAGCCTTAGCGGAAACTCATTCAGTCTGATCAAGTTTGAAACATAACCATCAGCTTTTTCAGCTTCTTTAGCTAAAAGCCTAAAAGGCCTGCGGAATTGGCCTTTCTCGGTGCTTCAAAAAAAAATGAAAAAAAAAATGGTGGCATAGGACTTATAATGCGTGATTTTGCAGGTGCGCATAAGGGATCCAGATGCATCAGCTGCGTGGAGTCCAGAGCATGTAGAATGTAAAGCTCTATGGGAATCTGTCAAGTGGGCTGAAGAGATGCAACAAGTGAAAGCTGGATTCTCAAATTATTGCAGATGCAGTTAACAAAGACAATACAAACGTAGATTGGAGGATTCGAAATTTGCTTTTGGATATTAAAACAATTTTCTCTAGGAATATTTATTGGCAATGCAGTTATGTACCCATAGAAAAAAAATAAGGTAGCAGACATTTTAGCCAAGTTTGCTAGAGTTTCCTTGATTAGTGGTGTTTGGTTAACAACTATCCCTGAATGTATCCTTTGTCAAATTCAGGAGGATGCTAAGTTTGTAATCAGTTAATCTTAATCAATACATCTCTTTGCTTCAAAAAAAAAAAAAAAAAAAAAAAAGCTTATATTCTAAAAAAAAAAAAAAACTTTGTTAGTCCACAATGGCGTGTGCGGGAATTAACATGGAAGGTAGTGTTAGTTTGCCCCCTTGTGACACAATCGTTTGGCTCTTCAAGGTTTTACCCATTATACTTTGTTCAATTAATTTGTCGTTGGAGAGCTTTTGGCTTCCAACTAGATGTTATCTATAATAATAATGGAAAGAATTTCTAAAAAAAAAAAGAAAAAAAAAAACTTTGTTAGCCAAGTTCGTATTGCCGCCTCCTCTCTTTTACCCATTATATTGCTTTGCAGATTTGGGGATGAGGATTTGGATAAATTCTAAAAAAACTAAGACAGAGGAATGTAATTCTCAACAACACTAATAAATTATTGATAAATGACAAATTTGTGAGTGAATTAACTATATAAACAAATACAACAACACATACAAAAAAATTATGCATTATTAAATTGAAATAATGTATGACGTATGCATTCGATATCACTAATGTGTTTGCCGCGGAGATAGATAGAAATCGCAAAGTTTCTTCGTCCCAGACTTTGTGATTCCACAGGTATATTCCTCCTTAACGATTTTTTGTTGAAATCGGAGTAGGAATTACTTGTGAGGTGAATAATAATCTAGGCTGCTCTTCAGGAGTCGTAATTACCGGATTTTGAGGCTGGCTAGACTTTGTCTATTGCAAACGATTTCCTATCTCACCTTGATCTTTGATCAGAACGGAAATCACATATAGGCTTATCCTTGGGAGGCGGATTGGTTTAAAGTCTTCAATTGAATTGAAGCAACTCTTAGGCTGTAAAGTACTTTAGCTAAGGGAATCAATTGCGCAGAGTCTTGCGAGATTCAAGCGGCGTAAGGAGCGTGACTGTAACTGAATCGCTGTGACGGTAGATTCGGTCTCAACTACATTCCGGTCCAAAGTTTTGATAGTAGGCTAGAGTATGTAGCGGCTTAATACAGTTTGGTGATCAAATCTGGACTAGGTCCCGGGATTTTTCTGCATTTGCAGTTTCCTCGTTAACAAAAATTCTAGTGTCTGTGTTATTTCTTTTTCCGCATTATATTGTTTATCTTTATAATTGAAATATCACAGGTTGTACGTAAATCAATCAAAGTAGATACGTCCATCGTAATTGTTGGATGCGACTTGATTGATCTTTGGAATCGTCCAAGAACTCTCAGTCCCTCACGGTATAATCAGGTTCACGGAGTTGTTTTCGAATACATATTGATTGTGATAGTAAGAGATATAAACTCTTCAAATAATTCCTGATTGAGATTCATTAAGTTGTAACTCTCGAAATTGTATTTGAGTTTAGTCCATATAGCTTGCCTAAGAAAAAGTTGGTGGTGTATTTTGGTACCCCCGCATTTTCATAATATTTGTATCTTTTAATTCGTGTATTCTCCATATGTAATGGAGTTTTGTCACTAAAATTGACAAAGGGGGAGATTGTTAGAGCACTGCTCAGTTGAACCCACCAAGCGTTGGTATGTCAAGGTTGGTTGTCATATGTTAGCATCAAAAATCATAAGTCACTTGATTAGATTGCTAGAGTCAACTTCGTTAGGTTAGACTAATAACTCGAGAAATGTTGAGACATACAAGTATTACTCTGAAGACCTGAAGATTTCGAAGACGTATCAACAACGATGATAACATCATACTTCCACTTGAGGTTAGTAATACATGACTTGACTTGTTTCCATTTCTATATCGTTAGCTTTCAAGTCATTTCTGATTGAAAAACATACATACGAAGTTATATACGTGAAACTCTAGTATAATAGACTTGATCATCATATTATGATCAAAGGGTTAAGGAACAATATATCAATAAGTAATAAGCGCATTGTATTGGTATATTGATTTACGAAGTATAATGCTTATATTTTGTAACTTCGTAATTGCGATATCGACATAATCTTTGTAACTCATTACTAGATTGTGTAGTGAACATAGGTTTGATTTTATACCTAGAGAAACTATGTCTAATTACATAATTTTAAGGAAGTAGACGTATGAACTTGTTTCATAGTCGAAAGACAATCAAAAGGATTGTGGTCTTGGTTTTCATTGAAGATCCTATGAATCCTGACCTATATAGGGAATCAAGGTAGAATCGATCCTAGCTTATGTTAGGAGTCAAGGTAGAACGATCCATACCTATATTAGGAGTCAAGGTAGAACCGATCCTAACTTGCATTAGGTATCATGGTAGAACCTGTCCCAATAGGCAAAATTGATTTCTATAAGTCACGTACACTTTAGGGTTTGTATGATTTGGAAATTGAATTCGCAAAATAGGAAAGTTCAAGATGTCGACATAGTGGGTAATTTGAACTAGTTGCAATGCATCCAGTCAAGCTCCAATCACGCTTCCAAGTGTGCTAGCTCTAGCTCTTATCCCAATCCTAACCAAACCAGCTCGTGCTCCTATTCCACTCCCTACCAACCCATCTTTATCTCCAACTCCACTTATCAATATTCCAGCTCCTTATTCAGACAATGAGATGAACCTACACAACAGTGATGAATTAAGAAATGTTAAGGTTGCGTCTACAAACTACTTTTTCTATACTTCCTGAGTTAAAAAAAATGTAAAGATCCAGGAGTACATTTTGACATCTACACTCTACTTTCTCTACTAAATCTTTAAACATATTGATAATTGATATCTAAAAGAGAAGGCAAGAAACAATTCTCATAAAATCGATCAAAGTCATCATTCATTTTTCACTTTAATACAGTAGAACCTCTATATAAGAATATCCTAGGGACCACTAGAAGTCATTCTTATGTGGAGGTTATTCTTATATAGAGGTCTACCTTGAAACGATCAATATAAATTTGTTATTTATGTATCTAGGAGAAAACATAATTACGCACAACAAACATCATAATGTACCTAGGAAATACAAATATTAGTTAAATTTTGTTTCGTTTCACATGTATGATACGCAAGTTAAATATGGGAATTTCGCTATGGAACACAATGTACCAAGACAATACCTAGGAAACATAAATTTTCTTTAGTTTCACATGTTAAATTTGTTTAGGTTCACATGTATTAGTCAAATATACGAAGTTTGCTTTGTAACACAATTCACATAAAATTCAACATGATATGGAAAATTGACAAATAAAATCATATGGTTAAAGATATTTGAATGACTCATACAAAAAAAAAAAAAAAACATCACACCCGCTAAAAAGTACAAGGATTTTTCAAATTGGTTAAAAGAACCTTTTCGTCTTAAACTTTGATGTACGATATGACCTATATTATCTATATAATATTGCAAATTATTCTTATATGGAGGTAAGTTCCTTAAGACGGGACCGAGAAAAATTATGAATTACTCCAATATGGACTTTATTCTTAAATATAACTGGCCCAAACCAGGACCAGAATTTTCTATTCATATATTGAGGTTATTCCTATATGGAGTATTCTTATATAGAGGTTCTACTGTAATATTAACTTACAGTGACTAGATTACTCCAGAAAAGGCAGCACCAAGACCAAGGCCTAAGGACATGGGATCCAATACTATTGAAGCTACCAGAAATCATTGGACCTTCTACCACTCCCCCATTTTACTACCTTATGAGAAAAGTCGTGAAATCGTTATGACGACTCTTTTCAGGAGTAGTTTATTGGGGGTTTTTCCTGTAGTATATAAAGGGTGTAGGGAAAATTTTTTTTAGATCAAGGGTGTAGAGAACTTCTACAATGCAGAAAGTGCCTAGCGTTTGGCCATCTTTGAAGCTGTTACTTGGTGCAAAATCATGGAGCTTCGATGTATCCTGAAATCTTGATTGAGATTGACTTAAAAGGAATTGTAACACATTTTTGTGACGAACTCCAATAATATATCTTGGCTGCATGTAAACATTCTCGATGGAGCTTCAATATTTTTTTATTTATATTTTTGGCATATTAGGAATTCATTGAGAAGACTAACTTAAGGCATTAGCAGTCTTGGTTACAAAAGTAGTATAGCCAACAATACTACACGAAAAATAAAAGACAAACAATATCAAGTAAATGATAAAACTACCGAAAGGTGTTGAACATGCAAATATAGTCTCGTTAAAAGCCTTGACAAGGAAAACCTATAAGGAAAAAACCTTGACGAAGAAAAGGAGCAGATCGGGATAAGTCGTAAACAAGATCCTAGAACTAAAAAATACAAAGATAACCAAAATTTTTATTATTCTTCAATAACCTAAGAAGTATTCATTTTACATAGGTACACAATGAGTAGTGTTCTAATACTGGCAATATGTATGGTTTTCCAGACAAGTTGTGAAGATTGAGCGTCATTGCTCGTGATAAAATTATCGAGATGTTTTACTAATCCCTTCAATATTTCAATAAGTGGCAATGTAGGTTTTTACATAAAAATACGTAACAAGGCGACAAGCTTGTAAATTTAATATGAATTTTTGTGTAACTATAGACTGGTATAATAAACTATCATGTAAAATCTTGAGTCAGCTAGTAAAGGATAAAAATTATGTAATTGTTTGATCCCTTTAACGAAATTTTCCTTTGCATCAATTGAGTGGTGATAGTCGAACTCGCGAACGCTCTCAATCAAAGGTGGTTCCAAAATTTGAGTTCATCATGAGATCAATTTTGTGTACCATTTTGTAATGTTTGGTTCACAATAACTGGTTTATGATGCAGTTTTTTGAGACGAATTTTAAAGCATGAGATATATATTAGATAACATGCAACTTGTAGGCGACAAGTCACTTGTTAAATTTGGCCACTTGGAGTCATGTGGAATATTTTGAGTCATGTTCCCAAACTTTGAGTCATACTGGTACACTCAATTATAATTTATATTTTTAGTTATAAAGTAAATCATATGTTACATCGTATGATTTTGAGTTACACTGGCTGATTTCAGGTCACGGCTGTAAGAGCATTGCTTAGTTGCACTCACAAGTGCTGGTATGTTAATTCTGGTTGTCGAATCCAGATGTCAAACCTATACGCTTGAATCGTTCACTAAAGTCAACTTCGGATTAGGTTAAACTTAATTTGTAGAGGTGTGGGATGAATACTTCAAGTTAGCTCTAAAGAATTGAAGACAAAGCCTGAATATTACATCATCAGTCATCGAAGGTTATTAATTGAATAATTGTTACCTTCCTATGATTATCAACCTCTATATTTATACGTCTATCCGTGGAAGAAATGAAGTATCAAAGAAAAATATATTGGCTTTAGAATGAGAGGGTTGATCATTCGAATTGATCAAAGTGTTAAAGTATGTAATAAAAGATTAGTGTTCTACTACTCTTTGTATGTTTTCTGAAAATAAGCTTGCCAAGCTTTTGAAAACCTATTGTCCATCAACATATGAAGTATTTTTAATCCCCATCGTTGATGTTTCGAGAACAAGAGATGTAACTTTCAAAAATTATCTAGCTTTCAAAAATAAAAACTCTAGTTTTCGAACACAGCTAAGAAAGTCAAGAATATATGCTCATTGCCATGTTTTCGAAAACTGATTCTTTAACTTACGAAAACTAGGCATGTTTTATTGCTCGCTGCCAAGGTCCTGAAAACCCAATTACCTTATTTATGAAAATTTATCTCGGAAGCTCTTTCAAGATAGTTTTCTAAAACACAAGTGACATGACGAGGGTACCGTGTACACCACAATGTATTTGATATCAACCTATGCAAATACGCCTTGTATAGCCTTACGAAACCAATAACGGTCAAAAGATTATTCCAACTGGTAAATTGTCAAATTTCAAAACGAACTACTATGATAATAATTATAATGTGAATAGTAAAGTAATGGCGCAATACACAAGATTTTGTTAGCGAGGAAAATTCCATGGTTGAAAACCCAGATACCTAGTCCAATTTTCAATACTCTCAGAATTAATCCGCTGACTACCACAACTTCGTATAGTTATAAACAAGTAAACACTCATTCTTTACTCAAATCCTTCAGTATCCCTACACTTACAACCAAGTCTACGCATGAGAATTTCAAGACATAGTCCACTATCTTGAGTTACTTCACCGCTGTGAAGACTTCCACTCACAATTACTTTGGATCGTAAACTGAAACATTAAAGGACAAAATTTGTTTCAGTAATCACCTCACTCATCGATCACTCAAACCAATCTTTATACCAGTGATAAGGTATAATAAATGATCTTTTGTTATATCAATGAACTTCTTTGGTCAAAAATCAGACCAAGACATTGATTATCGAAATAATCAATCTCAGTGAACATGCTCTATCCAAGCAACTTAATGCAACTAAATAGTTCATTCGATCTTTATACAAGACCTATGTCAAAATAAATCATTGATGGATCCCAGAGAATCAAATATGCAAGAAGTAACACAAAGATCGGAACCAAAAAGAAAAGTCTTGAAGTTTTCAATTTTCAAAGTAACTACCACAAATAACTTGATTCCACTATTGATCGATACACATAGAAAATGGTTTTCTAATATTGATTGATCATCAGAGTTCATAATCCAAGTATAGTTGGTGAATCCAGTTCACAAATTGTGTCCATCTGAGTTCTCGAGCCAAGTAGGGTTGGCAAACCCGGTTCATGAACCGTAGCACCCTGAATATCCAAGTAAAATTTAGCTGAAAGACTTATTTTTTTTTCATATGTTTAGAATTTATATGACTCTCTTAAACATTTCCAAGATTTCATTTATCACTAAAACACTGTTAGAGCATAGCTCGGTTGAACCCACCAAGCGTTGGTATGTCAAGTTTGGTTGTCATATTTTAGTGAATCAAAACTCATCTAGAGAGTCGCTTGATTATGTACTAGAGACAACTTCGTATAGGTTAGACTAGAAAGTCTAGGATTATGAGACATACAAGTATTACTCGAAGACTTGAAGAATGTGAAGAAGTAACAAGCTACAGCGACGACATCATCCTTCCTCTTGAGGTTAGTAATATTTTGACTTGAACTGTTTCATTCCTAACGTATCTTTAAAGTCGTGTTATATTGATAACATAACTGCGAAGCCGTGAATGATTATAATCTAGTTAGTAGTAAGACATGATCACATGATCATAGTGTTAACGAATTAGGATACGAAGTATAACACTTATCTTTTCAACTTCGTATATAAGACATCGACATAATCGTATGAATGCTATTGTGATTATGTGTATGGGTAAAGGTGAAGATTTTGTCCTAGGAGATAATGTTTATATTTGTTTAAAGGAAGTACATTCCTGAACTTATTTCATGAATCGAAAGGGAAATCGCTAGGCTTATTGGTATAGTTATTCATTGCATATCTTTGGATTACCAATATGTGTGAGTCAGTAGAACCGATCATAACTTGTTATGTATCTTGGTAAAACTAATCACAGTGCCTGAATTATGTATTGGTATGACTTTTATTAGTGTAATCGATCCTAAGTAATCACCTGAGATGGTATGATCGATATTTGTAATTGGTGTGACCAATCCTAGTAATTGGTGTGACTTATCACAAAAAAGTTGTGTAATCGATCCTTGTAATTGGCATAACCGGTCCTAGTAATTGGTGTAACCGATCCTAATAATTGGTGTAACCGATCCTAGTGACTTGTGTAACCGATCACAAGTAATACCATGAGAATATGGTAGACGCACCTGGTAATTGATGTAACCGATCCTGGTAACTGATGTAACCGGTCCCAGTAACCATGTTAAGGTAGAACCGATCCTTGTGTTTGGTAAAACCGTAAACCCATGATTAGTGAATTGATATTTGATCAATCACATAGTTGTCTTGGAATACAGATAAACCAATTCTAAACTTGTTTGGAAGTGTGGTATAATCAATTCCAATAATGTAAATATGAAAGAGGATTTACAAAGAAAAGATGTCGACATACTTTGAACATGATCAGTAACTCTTATCTTTTATTGTCCAAAGATATTCCTTAATAACTCAATGAGATCCCGGACCGAAATAAATTGAGAATCTTTTAATTAAGGTTGTTAGTTTTATATGCTTTAATTACCAGCAATTAAATGCATATCTCTAGAGAATAAAAATTGGTAATGTGCATTTACTAATTGGAGATTTTCTAGTGAGATTTCGGAAATATTGGACAAAGCATTTCCAGGAATTATGAAAACCGATTTGGGCATTTATTGCATATCTTAAGAATAATTCGGTTTTGGAAATTCCTTGATGTCCAAATGTAATTGCAGGAAATCCTACAATACACACCACACAAGAATTCGTAATATTTAACACATCTTTAAGATCAACAATCAATCTCTTTATTAATTGAGTTAAAAATTTTACAAGAAGGAAGTTAAATCAAGAATATAATTGCTACTCTAAACTTTCTCTCTCCTCAAAACTTTCTCTCTTGTCTAAAAAGATCTCTCTCCTCTCTTAAGCCTGTTCGGCTCTTTATATAGGACATTACATAGTGGATGACAGCTAAGCTGTCTTTTATTTTCGGATTTGACTTGCGACACGCTCGCAAGTATTCAAATGTTAAATCTCGCAACACTCCTAAATCTCGCTAGGTCTTCATATCTTTCTCGTGTTCAGGCTGTCGTCATCCGTTGCGTCATTTATATTACCCATCTGCGATATCTTCGCAATGTGTCGTTTATGGATTTCGCAAGGGTCTTGGTGTTGCGATATTCTGATCCTACATCTTGCCCCTTCTCATGTCTTCTCTGCGAAGGAGAGAATGTCATGAGAACTAATACCTTAAAAATGCCGCAGCTGTTCATTTTTTCATATTTTTTTTGTATTGACATGATTCTGTACTTTTACGCAGAATTTATTACACGTATCTCTTCCTCCATCCATTTCTTGACACGTCTTTTTCAATTGTTATTTATCAACCGTTCACGTCTACTCTTCGCATTAAATGTGTTTATCTTTTCGAGAATCCTTCTTTATATATACTTTTCTTATTCTTTCTTATTTTCTCTGCAACTTTTTTTTAATCTCTCTCTGTAACTTCCGCTTCTGTTGCTGTAAATCTTCTTCTTTTCACTTCTTTTGATCTTCGATTTTATCTTCATTCCCATACTCTGAAAATGCCTCCAGTTGGTCGTAAATATGAAGCTTCTCTGGACAAAGTGCAAAAAGATTTCGAAGATAAAGGTTTCACGTTAACCACCATTCCCAATCAAGAATCTAAATCCATTCTTTCTGCCAAACTGTTTTATGATCATCGTTGTGATGATCAGGAAATCATAATTTCGCTAGGTCAGATTCTTGTTGGTCTTCCCATTCCTCTCGATGACCCTGATCTTCCCTTATTTTATGAAATTCTTGCTCATGCGAGATTCTCGCGAGCCATCTACCAATTGAGCGGGGATTGTATCCGCTTAATGCTTGAGTTCGCCAACCGCGGTGCTGGTAAGGGATCTCTTTACCCTAAAGAAGTCAGGAATCCTAAATTTGAGGACTTAGAGATATTCGCTGAAAAGTATACAGTAGAGAGCTTCTTCGAAAACTATGAAATAATAAACATGAAGAACGATAGAACTCGCTGGGGGTGCTCGCTTGAAGAGAAGAGAAAATGTTGCCAGCGATAAAATACTTATGCAGGATATCGACTGACATTCTGGAAAGAACAATGTTCCTCGTCATTCCAAAGACGACAGATGGTGCGTCTTTCCGCTAGTTTTGAAAGGACCTTATATTTCAGGTTCAAATGTGCTCCATGCGAATCTCGCCAATTATTAGCCTGGGGTTTTTAACTGGCCTGAGAAATCAAAAGAGGTATGCTTCCTAAATTTCGCTCAGTTTATAATCTTCACTCATTTTTATACCTATTAATCTTGCGAAATTTTCAGATTATCAAGTTGAGAAAGAGCTACAAAAGAAATGCTAAGGCAAGTACCTAGCAAAGACTCCGTTCGATCACGGATGAAGTAAGAAATACTTTTCTTTATTATTTTTAACAATATTATTGCCTCTATTTCTTATCTTCATTCGTGTGTGAAGGTTGGTGCTGAAGTTACTGAAGAAGAAGAAAGTTCTAAGGTTGCGAAGACCAAAGGCAAGAGTAAAGGTTCTCTTCGCAGGGAAAAGTCTACTGCCCCACCTTCAAAGAAACGAAAGATTCAGTCGGGCGAAAGCTCTGATGATGAAGATAATGATGATGTTGATACTTCTCTCGCAAAGGAGGATTTTCCGACTGAATCTTCTATGGCACAACTGTCCAGCATCTTCTCTGACTCCATGCAAGGGATTGGAGATGACCGTCTCTCTAGTACGTGCAAAGCTCTCGCGAGTATCTGCGATGTTCCTTTACTAGAGGGTGATGATTCTCTTCATGGGGTCTCCAGATCAGTGACTCCTATCTTTCTAAATTCGCTTGGTGTCTTGGTATGTCTTTGTTCCCTTATTTCTTCATAATTTTGATTTTAAGTTATATCTTGATAATTTCTTTACTTTCCTTTATAGTCCGGGAGAGCTTCCTTCGTTGTTGCCTCAGATCTTGAGAAAAGGCGCAGTATTCTCGAAAAGAAGAATCTTCAACTTCGCGAGAAAAATGAAGAATTGGAAATCGAAGTCGTTGCTCTTCGCAAGAGAAATGAAGAATTTGAAATCGAAGTCGCTACTCTTCGTGAGAAAACTAAGCAATTAGAAGCTGATTCTTCCACTCAGAAGAATAAGATTTCTAGTCTTCAAAGTTCCAACCAACAACTTTATGGTATGAGACTTTTCTTTTTTCCTTTGGTTTATTCTCTCATTATCTTCCCTCATCTGATTTACCATTTTTGCAGACGTTTATAATATTTCTGATGAAGCCATTCTTCTTCACTCGTTCCCTGACCCTATGGATAACAATGCCCTTCTTGATCACCTCAAAAATTCTTTGAATAGTTTCTCAAATGACAAGATTAAATCTCTTCCTCTAAATGAACTTCAATCCAAATTTCGCCTCTTAGAAATTGATCATAGATCTAGCTTAGGCTTAGCCAACCAATTTAAGCATCTCTATCTTAATTCTAAAGAGAAAATTAATACTTTAAGAACCAAAATCAGTGATCTCATAGATGATAAAGATCGCATCGCTAGTCAAGGTGCTCAAGCATTAGCGAAATTCCAAAAGACTCTTCTTGAGGTTCAAGTTGAACGAGATGAATCTACCCGCAAAAATGCTATACTTAGCGAAAGAGAGAACCAAATTCGCTCCCTTCTTCTCATAAATAATGACGATGAATTCGCTTGGGATGCGAAAGTTCTAGATGATGCCAGAAATAATTTAGGTGTTAACGTTAGTCTTCAAGCCGAGCATACGGCTTTGGTTAGGGATATGATTTACGAGAGAAGGTTGTTAATTGTTCTTCTCTATTTAAGCTGTTTGTCTTTCATGAAATTGTTGTTAAATTTTGATTCATTGTCACATATTCGCAGGAGCTGAGGAAAGATTTCGTAAAAGAATTGAAGAACTTGAGTCTGAGAAGGAGCAACTCGCAAAGGACCTTTCTTCTCGAGATGATAAATATTCTAGGTTGAAGAAGCAACTAAAGATTACTGTTGCGAATTTTAAGAATGATGCTACTCTTTTTCGCAATCAGGCTATTAAAATGGTCTGCGACGACAATAGTATCCCTCATTCTACATATACTTGCCTTCTTGAAGAAATACCCAAGAATGTGCCTTCTCTGGATATCTCTGACAGCGATGCTAGTGAAGAAGAGGAATCTGATGGAGATGAAGAAGTAGAAGGATCTGATGATGATGATGATGAAGAGGAATCAAACGAGAAATAGTTCTATTTTTTTTCCTTCTCTTTTTGTAATATCTGTACATTCATTCTTTTAATCTTCTATTTTTGTAATCTTTTGCCGCGAATTTCTTGGATCTTCAAATACAAGTTCTAACTTTGTTGCTCCTTTCTGCACATGTTAGAAGAGCAATTCTTTTTTGCAATATAATTAATCAATATATTATCAACCTTTCATTTTATGAGCGCGTAAATCTATCATATGAAGACAAATAACATGTTTTTATTCTATACATTCCCATACTTGCCTCTGTTATTTGCATTCAAATGAGAGATTAAGCAAGTTACTTTCGAATAGTGATATATATTCATGCCTCAATCTCGCACATTTGTTCTTTCTCGCTGAATTTTCGCAAGTAAGGAAATCTTGGTTTCTTCCAAGATTTCCTTTTTTGTTTTTCTCTTATGTGGTCTTATTTTGCCTTCCTAGTTAAAGGTCTTATTGCGCCACCTCTTGTCATTGCGACAAAATCGCAGGACGTCTTTGCATTTGCATGCAAAAACCCATTGATCTTGCCTTAACTTTTTCTTTGAAATTTTTGTTGCGACAATATGACATGCCTAAAAATTCTTGCGAAAATAAAGCCCCATGACATTACCGTCTTACGACGAAATCGCTGGACGTCCTTACACTTTCATGTACTGACCCATTGATCTCGTCTTATCTTTGTCTTTTGTATTATTGCCTCTTCAGGATTGTCGCACAAATATGACAAGACTAAATTTTCTCGCGAAAATAAAGCCTCATGACATTTGCGTCTTAAGACACTTATCAGCTCCCTAATGGAGGGTGCCGCCCTTATCTTCCCCCTGGTTGCCCCTTCAAGGAGGCGTACTTCTGCCATACAAGGCTAGCTCCTCCCATCCGGTCTTAACAACAACCAGTTGTTTTCGCAGCATCTTATCCCTTTTGCCTATATGGATTATGGTTACGAGACTGCACCCTAAGTGGAGTTTTTTTCGGGCCGAGTGCAGCATAAGCCAAGACTTGCCAAGAATGGCCGAGACACTTCAAATGCCCCAGGCACTCTTGGCTCAACCGTGTACCTCGGCGCCTTGGTCAAATGCTGACTCCTTAGAAGAGACCCTCGGTCGTCCAATCTAAGTCATAAGCTTAGATTGAAAATTCAAGGTACCTCCCCTGGATGGGCTTTATTGACCCCAATTCCCCATGACTCAGGTTCCAGGGGAGGTGTAATCTTTTCCCTGAGCCATGCAATAGGTACCCCCTTCTATGACGTACTTTAGGTCTTACATTTGCCTCTTGCGAAATTTTGATTTCGCGAACTAGGGTGTACGCCATAGTTGGTTCGCCTCTATCTGATTAATTTGTTGATTCTTCTGCATATAAGTTCTTTTGTAATTTCTCAATCTCATCTTTATCATTCATAAAATATATTTTCTTCTTCTGCATATCAACTCTCTTTCGCAATCTCATCTCTGTTATTCATAAGAAAAAATTTCATAATCAATTTTTTTTTTTAAGATCAAACCAATCATACATTTTTCTTTCACCTCCCAATTTCTACTTCGGCAGTCAACAAGTACATTCATTCTTTAAGTCTCTTATTTCTGCTACTTTCTGCCTCTGCATTTTTGAATTTTTATGTCATTTTCTTGTCTTTGCGAAGCCTTCGCCACTTCTTATCTTCATCATATATTGGTTTCGCAGCATTTCTTCTTCTCTCTGTTCTATTACATCTACCATCAATCTTTCACCTTTTTTCTTTTTCTTTGATGTTGTGTTTCCAATTCTTCTTCTTCGCAGCTCTTTCTTCACAAGATTCTATATCAATTTCATAACACTTCTTTCCTTCAACCCAATCTCCTTTTATGATGCCAACACCAGTGGGATGAGGGAACTTGATACATTGATGGAAAGTTGATGCCACACCTAAAATCTCATGTAACCAAGGTCGTCCAATCAGTGCGTTATATGGTGATTCCATATCAACTACACAGAATAAAATTTCAGAGGATAATCCTTTCAGTGGAATTCGCATATGAACTTCTCCTTTAGGCTTATTTGCAGTACCGTTAAAACCATAGATTTTGTAAGTTGAAGGTATTAGATCTTCACCTTTCCCTCCCATAGTTTTATAAGTATGATAAAAAAGAATATTCACGGAACTTCCAGTATCAATCAAAATTTTGTTGATTTCCCATGAATTATCGGCTTCATCATCTTCATCCTCGCTAGGTTTTGGGTTAATCTCCAATCTTACCACTAATGGGTTGTCGTGCATTTCTCCACCCTCAGGTACTTCTTCTGCGGTAAAAGAGATAGTGTGCTTTTTCCATTCTTCCAATGGCGATGTCTTCGCAATGTTCATTATTTCTCTATCATCGACATCTCTTGCGAAAACCCTGCTGAGAGTGTTATCGTGAAAATCTTCAATCGTCTTGTATGAGTGTACGATAGAGTTAAAAAATAGATTCTTTGCCTTTGCACCAATTTCAATCACAAATGTTTCTCTTTCTTTTGCTATGTTTTCTTTGCGAATATCTGGAGGAGGTGGTAATGCTTGAGTTTGCGTTTGTCCTACTAGAAAGTGATTTAATTTTCCCTGATCTATCATCCTGAGAATGATTCTCTTTATATTTCTGCAATCATTTGTTGTATGTCCATGGAAATGATGATAAGAGCAAAATTCATTACTTCTGTAGCTTGGAGGTGGTTCACTCCCAATGTTCCATGGTGCGGGTATGTTTTCCATTAGGATTATAGCTTCCCATATCTTCTCCACACTAGCATTCAAAGGTGTCATTTTGATTTCTTCCCATATTATCTCGTGACTTCGCTGTCCTCTGTGATAGTTTTGTCTCTGACCTCCATAAGTTTATTGCGGCTGATCAAGTCTTTGGATTTTGTTATTTCCACCACGGCTATAGAAGTTTCTCTCTCTCTCTCGAATTCTTCTTGATCACGACTCCCCATAGCTACTAGCTTTTGCTGATTATCATTCATTATCCTCTCTTGTTGCCCTTGCGAGGTGCTCGCCACTGTATTTATTAACTTGGGTAACAAGCTTGCATTCGCTGATCTTGAACTCGTGTTCGCAATGGGATATGATTCCATCTCATTTTGCTTTTCCTCAAGATCAATATACTCCTCTTGAAGTTCTCGCAACTTAGTCATTGTGATCGTATTCTTGATTCTGAAAATTTGAATGTATAACAGATTGGTTGCGAACATAGCGTTGATGAATGACAGAATGAGATATCTTTCGTCCACACGACTAGCCATATCACTACACATTGTCTTCCACATCACAGTTAGATGCTTCAAGCTTTCGCCAACCCTTTGCTTCAACCCAAATACATCTTCAATGCCAGGTCGCGAGGAATTGTTACTTATATACGCCCCTAAAAATATAGCTTGTAAATGGTTGAAAGATGTTATAGTATTCTTTGGCAAACCTTCAAACCATTTTAAGGCCTCTCCTGTTAAACTTGATGCAAAATATTTGCACAATATTGCATCATGATTCTCCCATTGTAACATACATCTCACATAAGCTTTGATGTGTTGTACTGCACAAGTTGTTCCATCGAAAATGATGGTTAACGCAGGTAAATTGCACTTTGGGGGTATTCCTCCTAATTGTACTTCTTGTGTGAATGGAGTTTTCGCAGCTTCCTCTATGGCTTCATCCAGTTATCTTTTACCTCCTTCTCTTTTATTATTTATCATTCCTCTCATATCCGCTAACTCTCTCAAAATTTGTTCATTTATACCAGAATTTGGATCCATTGGTCTTTTTAACTCCGCCTCTCTTCTTCTGTGTTCATCTCTGTTTTGACTTTCTTGTTCATCAATTTCTTCTCGTCTTTCTCTGCGATCTTCTCTCTCACTTCTTTCATGAATTCGCACACCGTTATATCTCTCATTTTCTCCTCTTTGCCGCCTTTCAGTTCTCCTTTGTACTCTATCATATTCTTCATTGATATTAACATTATTGCGATTTCGCTCACGCCTCCTTTCTCGATTATCGTGATTATTCTGTCGAATTGCCTCTTGTAGTTCTTGTTCTTCCACTTCTGCTCTTAGTATTTCCCTCTCGCGAGCTAGATGTGCTTGTTCAGTATAATGTCTGTCAATTGCATCTTCAATTACTCGTTCATTTCTTTGTATTTCTCTCTCATGTAATATTCTCCATCCTTCTTCCTGATTTTCTTCGCCATCTTGATTATTTCGCCCCCGACGGTGTCTATTTCCCTGATTTCTATCATTTTGCTCGTTTTGAAGAGTTTCAGCACGTTGGATATAACGATCTTCCATTATTTCTCTTCCTTCGCGACGTTCTTCGCCTGGATTTTGTATTCCCTCTCGAGTTTCTTCATTAACATTTTCCATAGGCAAATTTTGTCTTATTTCTTCTTTAACTGATCTTGAACTTGATCTTGTAGTGCTTCTTGACCTCCTATTTTGTAATCTCATGTTTTCCATCCTTAATTCATGATTTTGCCTTGTCAAATTCGCACGTTCTTCTGCTTATAACCGCCTTTCTTCGTGTATTGTTTGCCTCAATGCCTCTAATGTTGCAATCTCTTCATTTCCATGAATTATTCCTCCAATTACTTCTTGGTCTCTCTCCTCTTGTCCATTGACTCCTAATTGCTGCTCTTCTCCCATTTCATCTACAAAATCTGATCGCCAAGTATGTACACTCACTCTGTCATAATCCACAGTTCTATTTTGTATTGGTGTACGTTGAATTGGCGGTTGAACTCGATTTTCTCCATTGTTCCTTGTATTCATTCTTGAAGATTCCCCCATCTCGTCTCTCCCTTCTCCAGCAAGTCTCCTACTCCTTCTAACAGTTGTTGGTTGTTTTGATGCATGTCTTCTTCTAGCCATTTTTCAATCTTAGTGAATTGTTGAAAATTATATGAAATTCCTTCCCTATTACTCCAAATTCTTTCACATCACAATATCAATCTTCAATCAGTCCCTGTTTCTAGCGCCATATGTGATTGCAGGAAATCCTAAAGTACACACCTCACAAGAATTCGTAATATTCAACACATCTTTAAGATCAACAATCAATCTCTTTATTAATTGAGTTAGAAATTTTACAAGAAGGAAGTTAAATCAAGAATATAATTGCTACTCTAAACTTTCTCTCTCCTCAAAACTTTCTCTCTTGTCTAAAAAGATCTCTCTCCTCTCTTAAGCCTGTTCGGCTCTTTATATAGGACATTACATAGTGGATGACAGCTAAGTTGTCCTTTATTTTCGGATCTGACTTGCGACACGCTCGCAAGTATTCAAATGTTAAATCTCGCAACACTCCTAAATCTCGCTAGGTCTTCATATCTTTCTCGTGTTCAGGCTGTCATCATCCGTTGCGTCATTTATATTACCCATCTGCGATATCTTCGCAATGTGTCGTTTATGGATTTCGCAAGGGTCTTGGTGTTGCGATATTCTGATCCTACACCAAACATCCTTGGTCTATAAATACCCAAGTTTGCATTTCGAGCAAACTATCCTAAGAGCCGGGCAAACTTCATCTTCTTGTTGTTTCTGGTGGATTCGTCTATCCAAAGAGGAAAGTACCCTAATTAGGCGAAATCTCTTACGACCGCTCGTTTAAAGACTTCTGTGGTATCAAGAAGCTCTACGAGTACCGTTGGTGGGAAACTAGATAATTGCAGTTTATTTTAGTTTTCGATTGATTTGATTGACTAACGGTTGTTGAACTTTGATTGCACCTAGTTTGTTTATTCTTGAGAATCTTCTCTTCTCATATAAGATTCACTCAAACTAGATCGAAGTATCGACGCGATCTTTAGAACTGTTTGTAGATCTAAAGACATCTTGTGATAATCCATTGTTAACAGACTCTGTTCTGTGCGTGATGGATCACAAGAGATTTAAGTGGTGTTGTGCAGGTTTAATTTAAGATTAATGAAGATTTGAATACGAAGAAGATTTCTTATTGGTTTCTCATATCTTTGTGTAGCACAAACCTTGATCGGCTGGGATCCAACTACAATCGGATTTATTCGATTGTTTAGTTGTGTACGTAAGATCGGCATCACCTTATAGTTTCTTGTTTGATTCTATATTGATTGATTGCAAATCTAAACTCTGCTACTTCGATAGTTGTTGGATAGATTGATCTGACCAGGCAAATGAGTTTATTGGTTAAACGGAAGAGCCTTTGCATATGACTTGAGATATCTTCATCTGAAAGAATCAAGAGAGTTGTTACCAAACAGATTTGTTGTTCCTTTACTGTTTGGAATTCGATCCAAAGGAATTGTTCCAGTGCGTGCACTTATTGAATGTCGAAAGCGCAGGGATACTGAAGAAACTAAGTGAACTATATGTTTAGTTGCTTGGTCTCAACTATACGAAGTTGGTTTAGATTTTGTATAGCGGCTTAATTCTGAGAGTATTCAATTCTGGACCAGGCCCCGGGGTTTTTTTGTATTTGCGGTTTCCTCGTTAACAAAATCTTGATGTGTCTTTGAAATTGATGAGGGATTAGAGGATGAGCTGATGCTGCGAATCAGTGATGAAGAAAATGGATTTCTGGAGTTGAAATTGATTTGGGGGGATTTTCAAGTTGTTCAGTTAGTTCGATTTGGTATGGGCAAGAAGATTGAGATCGATGGGTTTTACTCGATTTGAGTTTTAACCCCAGTATCCGTAAGAGATTAGCTGTTGGTGGATGTTTACTGTGAGAATTCAAGAATTGAAGAAGAAACTGTTTTCGTTGATTTGAGAGATGGTGGTACTGTGTTGATGGGTCCTGGTGGTGATTTAGGTCAGGTGAAGAAAGAGATGATGATACTGATTTTGGTTGTGTTGTGTAATTGAAGATCAGGGATGAAGAAGGATTGTTGTTCATTGTTGTTGTGTTGATGGTGAGTTTGTTTGATGTTGTCAATTTTGTTTGAATTTGTATTTTAACCTAATTAATGATTTCAATTTCAATTCGTTTAAGTAGTTATTGAGTGTCTTTGTTGGTGTTTGTGATTGCAGGTTCCATTCTAGGTTACACTAGAAGTGAATGTCATTCTAGTTGGGTTTAGAGGGGATGGAAGTTTTAGATACTCTTTGGATATTCATAAATTGGAGGCGTTTCTGAAATTGAGTTTCCCTACTCATAGACCAGCTTGTTTGGATACTGGAGAATTGATTGGTATCGAACACCGTCTTTCATACAATGTGTTTCCAGTAAGTTCGTTTTCTGCGAAATTTGTTTTGATTTGTAGTACTTTTTCGCCAAAGTAGTTGTTTGTTTCAACCAAATTTCGTTTATTGTTTGGTTTCTAGTGTATTAGTATTACTCAACCTTGATATTTAACTTAGGAATGCCATGGGAGGTAACAATAGCTGTTTAATGTCCGACGTTACATGTTGTGATCATTTAGCAATGCTGTTTTCGGTCGAGAACCATAAATTTTAGAAGATAGGAATTTGAATTTAATTGTTGGTGAATGGTAATATGTAATAAATTGGATGCTTCATTTGTGAAAAAGACAATCTAAAAAGAATTGTTCGGGGATAGTAGAAAAATTAGCAAACTACAACGTCTCTAAATAATTGGCAATCCTTAATCCTTATCATGCCGACCGGTATTTTTTTAATGACATGCTCTTGTTCTGTTCAGAGGAAATAGTCCTCTGGATTTAGGAATCTAATACTAGTATTTATTATGCGCGATTGACGGGTATAAATAACATTGAGACCAACCTATAAATGTGCATTCAAGCTTCAGTCAATCTAAGAGAAGGTAGGCTGCTCTATTCAAGTTTTAATTAAACAACTGAATCATATGTTTCCTAACCATGACTTGGTTTTTCTGCTATAGTTCACCCTTATAGACTTAAGTAACGTTATGTTGTGATCATTTGGTAAAGATGTTTGATCCATTCGTGTGCTGAAAATTGTATTTAGCTTATATTTACGAGAAACACTATATAAAGTGCCGACTAAAAATACATTAATGAAGTGACTTAAATTTGAAGGTATTCATTGGCACGAAAATATAAATATGAATTGAGAATTCAAATGAGCTTTTCTCCATCTGATTTAGACAATTGTAACGTTTGTTTTAATGAATAGGCAGGACAACAAGAGCTAATAGCACTTGAGAGGGCGATGAAGAAGTCTATGGTTCCTGCTGGTACTGCTAGAGAGGTAAGCATTATCATGTCTATAGCATTATCATGTTACCAAGGTGCTTTTTAATTTCTCAAATACTTTTTGTTTTCTGGTTTATCCAGAAAAAGAGCATGGATATCTTCTGGAAAGTTACTTTAATAACTTAAGTGCGACTTTCAGAATGAATCTGGGAGGGAGGTTCCTTTATTCGAAGTAGATGCAAAAGTTGTGGACCCGGTTTTTGAGCGTCTATATTCATATACCTTTGACATGAATGGTAGAGGTGGAAAATCTACTAAAGATGTGATTAGACCATTTCCTAGTGCAATCATCGTGGTTAATTTTGATAAGGTCCGTTTATTGAGTTCATTGTTCATTGTTCCTCATTTTCTTTCATGTTATTTTATCTGCTGAACTACATTTTGTCACATATGGAAAGATAGATTATGAAGAGGGATGTGTGAGTTCTAGAACACTCCCTCGGTTATATAATTTAATCTTTCCAAAAGGTTCAATGGCTGCTAGTGTTCCATCCACTCATAATATCTTCATGGGACAGCTAGGAGCTTTGATTTCCACTACCATTTAACATGTTATTTTTCCTGATATTAGGTACTTTTGATTCATATTTGCTGCTTTTAGAACATTATGTTGGCAGCTTTTTCGGTTTTCCCCAATCATCTTAAGAGATCTGTTTGTATTTTGTTTGCAAATTCTGCATCATAAACATGTATGCTTTATTCACACAGATTTAAAACTGTTGACTTGGCTAGAAGATTGCTTGTACCAATCATTGCTCTCCGTAATCATAATCTGTACAACATGTATGCCCAAATATAGGTTTAGTTTCTTGGTCTCAACTATACGAAGTTGGTTTAGATTTTGTATAGCGGCTTAATTATGAGAGTATTCAATTCTGGACCAGGTCCCGGGGTTTTTATGCATTTGCGGTTTCCTCGTTAACAAAATCTTGATGTGTCTTTTACTTTTGTTTACCATCTCAATCATAAGATACTTCCCATCTTAAACTAGTTTTCGTCCTGCTTGTCATAAGGTAATCAAACACTAGTAAAACCCGTAGTTTACTAGTTTCAGACGACTAAGAAATCACCATCCTTCAGAGCATAACAAATTACCCTTTATTATTTTTGACTTGAATGATTTGCAAAAGAACCCTACAGCTCTTCTCTTTGCGAAACATTAGTGTAGCAAAACATTCCCATTTAAGTTAGTTTTTCACTATCTCGTAATCGTATATAGTGTGTGTTTTATCGTCGCTAAAATATTTTACAGGTTATTATGATGTCTCAACAATGTCTGATACAAACATAATGTTTTTAAGCTCCTGGTACAACTCCAAGTTGCCTCTTCTTGACATGTAAATTCCGACAATGTAGGAAATGGAACGTTCTGGTGATATGCTTGCTGCGGGTTTACTTGAAGTTTCTGATCCTTCACTACTAAATAAATTTTTCCTCCGCCAGGTTAGCCTATATGTTCTCTTCATATATTTTCTGCTCAACCTGTTTTGGATCATGAGGGATGTATAAACATTTGGTGCACATAGGATTAATAACTTTTATTTGATTTTATCAGATCCGGATGGAAATTCTGATGGTCCAAGTGATTCCTTCATAAAGCACCGGTCTATTCAGGAAACTGACAGGCGCAAACATGGAAATATGAAGAGAACAGGCAAGCAAAAGAAACTAGGATCTCTGTACAGAACTTACGGTACCATAGTAATTCATGTGTAAGTACATGATATCGCCTCACTTAAATTTCCTTCCTAGGTAGTTGTTCGTTATTACGAAGAAGAAAACTGCCATTCCAAGTCTTCCCACACCAGATGACCAGCATCTTAGGATGATGGTAGAATATCACAACTGCTATAATCCCATAGCTTGTTGGTGATTCTAATAAGTGTTCGAATGATTCCACTGATCTAAAAGCTTAACTAAAAGCTTAAATTAGTTGAAATATGAGATCCCTTACACTGTAGCTAGGACTTAACATCATCAACAATCGAGATTGCCAAGAGTTTAGTATTGCATAACTTTGTATGGTGCAATTTTGTATTCGCATGATTTCTATTGACTGATGATTACTTATAATTTTCAATGATATTCTGATATACATGATCTTTGTAATTAGTGTGTTGTAATACTATTCAAATGTATTTCTTTTGGCTGTAACTGAGATTCACATTATCTTACTCGGCAGCTTTGTGTTATCGCTGGCTAATATTGATGAGAACCTTCTAATGGAAGATGAAAGTCTTGTATGGACAAGTAAGGACGTTGTGATTGTTCTTGACATCAAACGAAAAGATACCTCTCAGGTGAGTATTAAATTATTTTTTATTTGTCTTTCTTTTTCAGACTTGGCAAAATGTCAGCTTGTACATATAGTGACCAAAAGTTGCCCAAGTGGCATGTTGTTGAATGGATAGATGAATGGATTGAAAGGCATATGCAGGATATTTGGAATTCCGGCTTATTTCCGGCAGAAAATGAACTGCCGGTCAGCCTTGACCTGGTCAAAATTGGTCAATATTGACCAGGTCAAGGTTGACCGGCAGTAATTTTTTTGCTGTTACAAAAAAGTTCACAACGGCTGGAGAACGTTACGACATCGTTGTTACAAAAACAATTCGTAATGGCCCAGAGCTGTTACCACGTGGCAAATTAGTAACGGCTCAGAGCTGTTACGAGAGCCGTTACAACCAAAATTCGTAACGGCCACAAAGCCGTTACAAAAAAAAAAATATAACACCCACTTTTGCAACAGGCAAGAACCGTTACAACCCTTTTTAGTAACGGCTTGGTTCTGTTTCGAATCCCAGAATTTGGTGTAGTGCCTGTTAAGGCATAATGTCAATAGTTTTTTGGATTGATAAGGAAGAACTCATTAAGAGAACAAGAATTTTGTAGGAGATTCACATGAGAAACCTCTAAAGAGAACAAGTATTCTGCTGCGAGATTCACAAGAGCGAAATCTAAAAAGACAATTTGGCATGCTAGACAATTCGCATGCATAAGAATACTATTAAGCGAGGTAAATGGTTGGTTGGTCCGTCTCGATTAGACTTAGTCTAAAGCTGCAAATTAGGCAAATGTATAACAACTTAATTCAGTGAGTGCTCAATCTGGACTATGTCCCAAGGTTTTTCTATAAGTTTATAATTTATTCGTTTACCAAATCTCTAGTGTCATCGTTTAATATCCTTATGCATTGTAAATTTACTATTTATAATTAAAGTACAAGCAAGTGTACACTAATCATCATTGTCTATTCTAAGGTATTTTCTTTCTCCATAACACCATTCAATGAGTATATACGTATAGATTAAACCGAAAAAAATGATGGGTTCTTTGTACCATCGTCTTTTCATTGAGTTCGATTTTGGAACTAGGGAAATTTGAATCATAAAGAGGGTTTGTGTCACTATGTATATTTTGAATCGTGCTGAAATCTTATTTCTTAATTGTTCAAAGATATTCCTTGATACTCAAGGAGAGATCCCAAACCGAAATTAGTAGATAATCTTTTTGAGATTTTCTAAATTAATATGTTTTGTTTTACCAGCAATCAAAACATATCTCTGGAAATATATATTAGTTAATTGCTAGATAATATTGTGTTGTCATCGGAATTTCGGTTATAATTCATAAAACCGAATTTAGGTGCTTTATTGCATATCTTTTGAATATTTTCGGTTATGGAAATTCCTTGGTGTTCAAACTACCTTGGTCTATAAATAGTAAAGTTTGTTCTTCTTACAAACTTATCCTGAGCCAGGCAAACTTTATCTTTGATGTTTCTGGTGTAGCCAGCTAATAGTATTCTCATAATATTATCTTGGAGAGGAGAGTAATCTAATTAGGCGAAATCTCTTACGTCCGCTGGTTTAAAGACTTCCATGGGATCAATAAGCGTCTACTAGTACCATTGGCGGGAAACTAGAATTGCATTGTTATTTTAGTTTTCGATTATTGATTTGATAGACCCATGATTGTTAACTCTTGACTGCACCTAGTTTGTTTATTCTTGAGAACCTTCTCTTCTGATATAAGGTCACTCAAACTAGATCAGGAGCTTAACGTGACTTGTGAACATCTATTGTTAACAGACTTTGTTATGTGCATGATCGATCATAAGTCAGGAATCAAGTTTATTATTGTGTAGGTACAAAAGACTATTGAAGATTGAAGACAATAAGATTTTTCTTATTGGTTTTGTTTCTTCGTGATTTGCTTCGTGCACAAACTTGATTGGCTGGGATCCGACTAGATCTGGTTTATCCTTTGATAGAATGATTATTGACTAGTCGTATTTAGATCGACAAGAAAATCCTTTGTCACACTCAATATCATATATCTCTGATTAACTTCTTGAGATAGAAGAGTGGCTACCAAATAGATTAGTCATTTACTGTTTGGAAGACGATCCAAAGGGTTGAGTGCTTAAAGTCTTCAGAGAGACTGAAGCAACTTAAGATAGTGGACTCTATCTTAGGATTCATGTGGATTGGTCAGATTGGTTGTAGGCGCAGGCATACTGAGGAAATAACTAGGGGTAGTTTACTTGGTCTCAACTATACGAAGTTGGTAGTGTCTTTGTATAGCAGCTTAATTCTGAGAGTATTAAAAACTGGACTAGGTCCCGGGTGTTTTTCTGAATTTGCGGTTTCCTCGTTAACAAAATCTTATTGTGTCTTTAATTTTAATTTACGCAATTATATTTATTGGTTAATTTAGTTATAATAGTAAAAATATTGTACGTTAATCCAAAGCACTTGATATTGATCCTATAGTATATCGGTCTTGTAGCGTAACTATTATCAAGTGATTACCTTGTTGTTGTATTATTTTGACTTTGTCCATAAATGATCACACAAGGTATCAGACTTATAGGTTCATATCGAAAAGATTGTGGTGTACTTAGTACCCTCGTCATTTCACTCTGGAGATAAACCAACATGTCAGATATGCAAGAAATATGGTCACAGTGCTGATGAGTGTTGGAATAAAATGAATTTTGCTTACCAAGGTAGGGATCCGCCTAGAAATTTTCAAGCTATGCTTCAGCAAATATTCTAGGAAAAAATCCTTGGTTCATGGACTCTAGATCCACACACCATCTTACTTATAATGCTACAATTTCCAGCTTTTCTGGTGATATATCTATTATACAACAACTAATGGTGAAGGTATGCAAGTTCTAAATTCTGGGTCTGATCTTTAGTGTATGTTCCTTCACATGATTTTGTTTTCAATAAAATCTTTCATGTTCCCCTTGCCACTCAAAACCTTATATATGTTCATAGATTTACCATAGACAATAATTGCTCTCTAACATTTACTTCAGATGACTTTACTATAAAGGACCTAAGATCAAGGAAGACTCTTTTCAAAGGGCCCAGTAAGAATGGTCTCTACCCTTTTCAGTGCAGTATTTCTCACACACCAATTACATCCCAGTGTAGTCTCTCTCACCCACCAAATAAAGCCCTTTCATGTGTTAAAGCTTCACCAGCTATTTGGCATAAGAGACTAACGCATCCTTTTTTTCAGCCATTCACAAGAATTTCCAAATACCTACTGTTAGAGCATTGCTCGGTCGAACTCAAAAGCGTTGCTATATCAAGCTTATTTTCAAATTTAGTTGTCAAAACTATATCTTGATTTCGAGTCTACAATTAGTTAAGTCTCGGTCTAGGATATTGTAGTTGAGAAACGAGCCAGTCATCATTTGCGTTCTACTGTTTGAAGGCGAAGATCAACCGAAGCTTTTGGAGAACTTCATCAACAAAAGGTAAGTGAAGACTGAACCAGCTATTTCTCAAGTTATATTCACTTTTCTATCCTTGAGTCGATTGTCGCATAACTAATTAGACTAGCTTGCAAAGACAAGAATTTCGAGTCGAGAACTAATTATTTAGTTTACGAATTTCTCGAAATATAATGACTAAGCTTAATGAACATTTTTTCATACTTGATCAATTTCGGTGGAGAACAATTAATTATTCGGAACCAAATCACGATTCAAGTTTATCATTCAAAAATAGCATGGAACAGTGATATGTGTCATTGATGTTATTCATGAATATTTTGAATTGATTTAGAGAAATATATAACTACTTGTTGATGGTGGGTTTTCGTTTGAGGTTAAAATTGTAAAAACCGGAAAAACATTATGCGCTGATATCTTGTAAAAGAGCCATTTATAAGTGTTGGATACTCCCTCACTTAATTCACCAAGAATGGAGCATGTGGCAACAATCCCATTCTGTGAATACATGAAATTCCTCCAGGTTGGAGCACGTGGCAACAATCCCATCCTGTGAATTTCTAATCAGCCTTGTATTTCAAAGTACTCATTATCGGTGTGGCATGACGATCGAGTGTTACTCTTACAGAGTAACACGAACCTCCAAGCACTATAATGAAACCATGTACGAAATACCCGTATAGGGCGACTCTCGGTGTGTTATACTAGCCCGATTGAGCCCCTCTCGGTGTGTTATACTAGCCCGATTGAGCATCCGGATTGACCGTATCGGTCCGGATATGATCGTGATCATCCAACTCCATAAGCATGATTGGATGACCCAGATCAATTCCATCACCCCAAGCGGTATGGAATATCCCACTGCCGAACCAATGCGGAACCCGCACGATCGGCCATTGGCCTAGCTTGCCAAAAACGTTCATACCAAGCATTATGGACGGAAAACCTAAATTAGGGTTTGCGGCATATTACATGTGTCGCAAAGCAGTCTCAACCATCCATCTTCGCGGTATAGATGGAGGGTGTAGATGTAGACTCAAAGGGCCCAGAGCATGTCAACACGATCACCGTGGGCCCGCCTACGTACTTGACCAATCGGTCAGGACCAACCATGGTTGGTCGTCCCAATTCGTACGCCCAAAGGGAGCATGGTCACACGGCTATGAAAGCCAAAATTAGGGTTTCAAGCCATCACGAGCGTCCATCTTCTCCGACACGAATGGAGGGTCACAGATTAGATTAAGCAGGTTCGGTCATACCAGCATGACCACCGTGGGCCCGTCTATCCCCTCACTTGATCGGCCAAGGCATATCATGCCTGACCATCCCAAAACGCACGTCCAAACTTGTGTGGTCACATCTCCCAAACCTCAAACTAATCTCGACCGCTCAACTTCGCCGGACGATTTGAGTGGTTCAGATCACGTTTTCATGGGATAATCAGGTGTACGCGTGAACACCAGCCTACCATCTTTACGTAAAACCAACCGGCCAAGTCCGACCAAGTTAGGTCGTCTTGGAACGCCCGCCGAAAAAGAACATGGTGTGCGGCTTTTTGCGGCACCAAATTCCTATCACAAAATCGATCTCCACCACTCCTCTTTGCCGGTCAAATTGAGTGGCCTAGATCGCACCTTCATGGGACAGCGAGGTATGGACATGTACACCGGCATGCTGTCTACACACATGCCCGGTCGGTCCTCTCCAAAGCCCTTCCCATGCTTGGTTTCGACCAAGCTGAAGAGTGATACTTGCGCACCTCTTCGAAAACCCTAATTCATTAACGGTCGCAGATGGGTGTCTCAAAGATCATCTCATCCGTCCAACTTCACCGACTTGGTTATACAGCCACAGTGGGGAGTTAATTGGTTAGTAAGGTGTCATTACCCATCACTTTTACCACACCATGATGCAAGCACTGCATAAAATACACACGATACTTCACAAGTATCGACTTCCGAATAATGCGATTATTCAATTCAAAGATTACATGCTATCTTTCGTGGATCCATGATCCACACATTCCAGAACATCAATCATGTCACAAACTGGGGGATACATACGGGGTATTGGTCCTGGCGGTTTACGGCGTGCGGCGTGCAACGCGCCATCACAAGAACGTGTTAGGAGGTCATGGACGGTTAGAGATGAACAGGAGAAGTGGGCAAGACTGGTCGTGTGGCACCGACGCACAACTCCACTACTCCATCACTCCACTTCCTCCACTTCCCACGAGAGACGTGAATAAGACTCAATGACTTGTATAAATAGGTTCTCCGCCCTATTTCCAAACAACGGAGAAAAACAGAGAAAAACAACAAGAAAACACCCAGAGACTGCTTACACCAATCGTAAGCTTGTTCACTTTCCTGTTACAAGTCATAAGCAAGTCTACATCTTCACATTCTCAACACCTTCTTCGCTTCCCTCCCTAAGATCAACCCCATCTCCTTCACTTTGTGACCGAAACAAGTCCGGGAACGGCCATTTCTTGGTTTAGGCCGGACTTGCACAGATTGATCTCTCGAATCTACAAGCACTCACCGCGCAGTGCATTTGTTTAAGGTTTAAATTCATTCCTCATCCACACCCCAAATTACCAAATTCTGCAGGAGTAGTTTTCACCCATAAACAATTGGCGACCACTGTGGGAGGTTAATCTCTCGGTTGTAAAGTCAATTTCTTCCAAATCCGATTCAATTTTATCAATTTCAAAAAGGGTAGATCTTAGAATCAATTCAACCAACAATTCATTTCAAGATGGTGGAATTAAGGTCCGGATCACCAATCAATTCTGATGGGGCTAGCGTGGATAACAATCCTGGTGTCGAAGTACCTGTCAGTGGAGCTACCGTAGCCAACACATCTCGAGGAGCCGTTACCTCTATCACCAACACTAGCGGAGCAGGAGACATCCCCGTAGGTGTAACGCCTCCCATCACCAGAGCCAGAGCAGCCGCAAATCCCGGCATCTCCTCAAGTGTAACGCCTCCAGTGGTCACCAGAGCAACGACTTTCACTCCCTCATCAGGGCGAGGAGCCGGAGGCACAAGAGGAGGACCACCGTCTATTACCATTGCAGACTTGATGGAGAAACATGAAGTTCTTGCTAAGACTCAAACAGATATGGCCGCAACTCAGAAAGAGGTACTCACTTTCCTCAAGACCTTGACTGAACGATTGCCGCAAGATTCATGTCAATCTTTGGAGCCAACAAGAAATGCCTTCAATTCACCCGGAGCAGGCGTTTCCACTCGGACCCACATGAGTGAAGAAGCTCGTGTTGCTCCTGAATGTTCAAGAGAAAGGGACCAGACACCCAACTTCATCACACGTGAGGATCTAGAACGACTCCTTCAAAGCCGAGGCAAAGGAAATATGACGGATGCACACCAACACCAACCTCCATACCCTCAAGATATGCAACGAATCCCTCTTCCAAGAGGTTACACCTCTCCCAGTTCTCCCTCTACGACAGTCATCGGTAATGCTCGTGAACATGTCTCTCGATTCTTGGAATCCTTGGGGGAACATGAATACAATCATGTTCTGCGCCCGAAAGAATTCTCGAAATCACTTACGGGGAGGGCGTACACTGGTACAACAACATCGCGCCTAAAAGCATATCCAACTGGAGCGAGATGGTCGGTGCTTTCTACAGAAAGTATTTCTTCGTGTCTGAACAAATCACCTTTTCAGATCTAGGAAGAATTCTTCAGCGGAACAACGAGCATCCTAACGACTTCGTCAAAAGGTTCAAAACTCAAGCGCTGGATTGTCATGACCCGAACGTCACCGAACGACAATTGGTGGAGTTGTGCATCAACGGGATGACACCCATATACCGCGCTCTGTTAGAGAATCTAGGCTTTCAAACGTTCTACGAACTCCATGAAGCAAGCGTGAAGCCGCAACAATCGCAACGCACCAAAGCATTGCTAGAAAGAACCGAGTCGTTCGAAGTGAAGATTCACGTGAAAGTCGAGGGAGCAGGCGCCTCACGAACAAGCAATACAACACTGGTCCTTCTGTGAGCATAGTGGGCGGAGGAGAGAAAAGGAAAGCTCCAATGACGAAACAGCAAACCAAGCGGACATCCCCGGCACACAAGACTTCGTATCGAAAAGGAAGAGACAAAACTCCTGCACAAAACACTAAAGACACGGGTTTTCCTTTTCCCATGAATGAAGTGATAGAGCTCTTGGAAGCGTGGATCCAAGACGACGCCGTAAAGCTGCCCCTATCGACGTCCTCCAACCGAGGAAGAAATGGCAGATCCCAGATATTGTTGCTACCACAGGTTCGTCCATCATCCAACTAAATATTGCAACAGGTTGAAACAAATATTCAGGGAAAAGGTAGAGACAGGGGAACTCCAACTTGGAAACGAAGGTGTTCATAGAGACCCTCTACCTATCGGGAACCTGCATGATTTCAGGGATTCATTGTTCGCAAGACCGTACAATCTATGATGAACACATATGTGAAATCTTGTACTTCTCCAAAGGACAGCGTCAAGACATATTTGCGGCCCTCAACCACGTTATGTCAGGTAGGCGTTTGTATCCAGTAGCAGTCCAGGAACCCCGGTCTTTCCTGAAGGACATGAGCAATGGAAACTGGGGACTCCTAACTGTCACTCGTTTGAGAGACGCTGAGTTCAATAACGCGTTGATTGATACGGCTTCCGAATTTAACATCATTACCGTCAAGACCTTGAGAGCGGCAAAGATTTCGAAGCAAGAAGCTACTCGTCACCCGACTGTGGTTAAAGATTCAGCAGGAGAGCCCAGAGATGCATATGGATACATCGATATTGAAGTCAAATTGGGTGATGCCTTGACGCAAGCAAAGTTATACATAGTAAAAGATCATCCCAACTACGACATGATCCTAGGACGTTCTTGGATGCATGACAACAAAGCAATACTAGGAGTCTGTCCTCTGCCGGTTTCGATACCTGAAAGAATCTCCAACACGCCTTCTGGACCTCCCGATGGCTGTCTATTGCCGCACCAGCAACTTACCAATGCGACACAACTTCCCGGAGAGAGCCTGTCAGCATACATTGAAAATTTCCGATCTCAAGTAAGTCTCGCCACGCAACCTTCTTTACAACCTACCGCCCCTCGTTCTGACAAGTCCTGGGGACTGACTCCAACCAACGAACCAACCCCGACTAAGAGATGTGAATGGGAAGCCGACCCTTTCAAACGTTTTATCAAGAGTGTAGAGGCTGTCTTGGTCAAAGACGATAAGACGAAGGTCCAAGTATTTGCACGTTCAAACCCGTTTGGGGTTGGAGATCTGGTGACGAAGACGGCTACATTCAAAGTCGGGAGCATGACGGTGAAAATGACCACTCCACCCGACTCACCCACCGAAAGAGAAGATGAACCGTACACAGTAGCGAGATGTTATCCTAGGCGGCTACGCAAGCTCATCAACGCCGATAAACTAGAAGGCATAACAATTCACTCAAAATGGCTCAAACCCTACCGAACTTAAGGCATTTGTGCTACCACTTTCCAAAGATCCTCCACCCTTTGAAAACGTTGTGCTATTTTTTCCAGCGTGTTTCCTTTTACAATTTCATGTCACATTTGTAATTCCCCAGAAAATGATTGCAATACTTGCATTCATAGTTAGGGTTTCAATTTTCAATTTTCAATTTAGTTGAAAACACTATTTCCATCTCGAGAACCTCTTTACTCACACAAAGTCCCGAGTCACCTAAATCAATCCTTTGGAGCAAGAAAGGAAACCCTAAGCAAACATCTCACGGGAAGAAGGAAATAGAACATGTGCACAAAAGGAAAATGATTTGAGACATCTCGCCTTGACAAGGCCGGGAAGATCTTGCATCAGGAACACAGGTCCGTAAGTATTCCATTATGGTATTACTTCTTTTATCACAAAGAATTACGTGTGAGGGCACACCCTTGCGCCCGAGAAGATTCAGTTGCGGTCTTGGCAAAGGGTTATAAAGAAAAACTTTATTCAAACAATCAAATGGAAGAAAAACCTTGAACCCGGCCGCCACCGAGTACAAGGAAGATGTTCGAGTGTACAAAATATACTTGGAAAGAAGAAAAAAAGAAAAGAGGTTTTAGTCGCCAAGAGGGTCGACCTCGCCGCACCGCCGTTGGGTTCTTCTCCATCACCCGTTGATGCTCCCTCTCCGGATCTCCCTCGCCTTCGCATCGGGCATCTCCATGAGCATCGCGCTCCATCCCAACATCATCGGCGGGAGTATCAAAAGGCACATCAATATTAGGGGCCACGCGATTGCTTTCAAATGTTCGGGTTCGTCGTATCGGAATCAAGAATTATCACGCCGTCTGGACCGGGTAATCACACTTGCCTTCATTCGGAGGTCGTTTATGCTCAACTCTCCGCCTCTTCAACTGCGCTGCAAATCTCTCTGCCCTTGCGCTTACTAGTGTCTGCAGCGTTTCCTCGCGCCTCCACCGCTCCTCCATGACAATCGCAGCTGAAAGTGCACAGATACGTCCTCTGGCAATACGAAGATGTGAAATAGACATCCCTTGTATAGCACGGCCGACTTCGCGAAGCGGAAGATCGATCTTAGCCATTACATCTTCGTGTGCACGGTTTTCGGGCTTGTCAACTTCGAAACTTCTTTCTGGGGAAGCAACAGAATGATCGTCCGCCGCTTCCATGATAAACTACAAAGGAGAGGAGGTTATGAGCGCACAAAAAAAATCAAAAATCAAAAATCAAATCAATCGATCAGTCTATCAGAAGATCAGAGCAATACCTGAGATGAAGAATAAACGACCGCGAGAGATGATTCTTTATAATCTCGCAAGTCGATAGAATCCCAGGAGGAAAAGAAGTCTTTACTTGCCACCTATGAAGGCTACTAATTCGGGATAACAATCAACGAGGCTTATCAGATATACCTGAAGGAAGACGTGTATGATAAAAGAAGTACACATGAAGAAGGGACCGAGCTCAGATATATGCAAGAGGAACCAAAGCGACTCACCAGATCAAGTCCTGTTTCCTTCGCATCCTTAATCGAGAACCAACCGGTTCCAGGGCAACGCCTGACGATGTGAAACTATCCGGTAAATATGTATTCACTTTAGCTTGGTCATTTCAGTATATAAATATGCCACCATCTCATGCCTACCCCACAATAGTGTAACCATTATATGCTAGGCAGGGGACTTAATGTTGATGGTGGGTTTTCGTTTGAGGTTAAAATTGTAAAAACCGGAAAAAATTATGCGCTGACATCTTGTAAAAGATAAATCCATTTATAAGTGTTGGATACTCCCTCACTTAATTCACCAAGAATGGAGCATGTGGCAACAATCCCATTCTGTGAATACATGAAATTCCTCCAGGTTGGAGCATGTGGCAACAATCCCATCCTGTGAATTTCTAATCAGCCTTGTATTTCCAGGACTCATTATCAGTGTGGCATGACGACTGAGTGTTACTCTTACAGAGTAACACGAACCTCCAAGCACTATAATGAAACCATGTACGAAATACCCGTACATGCTGACTCTCGGTGTGTTATACTAGCCCGATTGAGCCCCTCTCGGTGTGTTATACTAGCTCGATTGAGCATCCGGATTGGCCAGTATCGGTCAGGATATGATCGCATGATCATCCAACTCCATAAGCATGATTGGATGACCCGGATCAATTCCATCACCCCAAACAGGTATGGAATATCCTTTGCCAAACCAATGCGGAACCCGAACGATCGGCCATTGGCCTAGCTTGCCAAAAAACGTTCATACCAAGCATTATGGACGGAAAACCCTAAATTAGGGTTTGCGGCATATTACATGTGTCGCAAAACAGTCTCAACCATCCATCTTCGCAGGTATAGATGGAGGGTGTAGATGTAGACTCAAAGGGCCCAGAGCATGTCAACACGATCACCATGGGCCCGCCTACGTACTTGACCAATCGGTCAGGACCAACCATGGTTGGTCGTCCCAATTCGTACGCCCAAAGGGAGCATGGTTACACGGCTATGAAAGCCAAAATTAGGGTTTCAAGCCATCACGAGCGTCCATCTTCTCCGGCACGAATGGAGGGTCACAGATTAGATTAGCAGTCCGGTCATACCAAAGCATGACCACCGTGGGCCTGTCTATCCCCTCACTTGATCGGCCAAGGCATATCATGCATGACCATCCCAAAACGCACGTCCAAACTTGTGTGGTCATATCTCCCAAACCGCAAACTAATCTCGACCGCTCAACTTCGCCGGACGATTTGAGTGGTTCAGATCACGTTTTCATGGGATAATCAGGTGTACGCGTGAACACCAGCCTACCATCTTCACGTCAAACCAACCGGCCAAGACCGACCAAGTTAGGTCGTCTTGGAACGCGCGCCGAAAAAGAACATGGTGTGCGGCTTTTTGCGGCACCAAATTCCTATCACAAAATCGATCTCCACCACTCCTCTTTGCCGGTCAAATTGAGTGGCCTAGATCGCACCTTCATGGGACAGCGAGGTATGGACGTGTACATCGGCATGCTGTCTACACACATGCCCGGTCGGTCCTCTCCAAAGCCCTTCCCATGCTTGGTTTCGACCAAGCTGAAGAGTGATACTTGCACACCTCTTCGAAAACCCTAATTCATTAACGGTCACAGATGGGTGTCTCAAAGATCATCTCATCCGTCCAACTTCACCAGCTTGGTTATACAACCCTGGTCAGGAGTTAATTGGTTAGTAAGGTGTCATTACCCATCACTTTACCACACCATGATGCGCAGTACACGCATAAAATACACACGATACTTCACAAGTATCGACTTCTGAATAACGCGAGTTATTCAATTCAAGATTACATGCTATCTTTCGTGGATCCATGATCCACACATTCCGAACATCAATCATGTCACAAACTGGGGGATACATACTGGGGTATTGGTCTGGCGGTTTACAGCGTGCAGCGTGCAACGCGCCATCACAAGAACGTGTTAGGAAGTCATGGACGGTTAGAGATAAACAGGAGAAGTGGGCAAGACTGGTCGTGTGGCACCGACGCACAACTCCACTACTCCATCACTCCACTTCCCACGAGAGACGTGAATAAGACTCAATGACTTGTATAAATAGGTTCTCCGCCCTATTTCCAAACAACGGAGAAAAACAGAGAAAAACAACAAGAAAACACCCAGAGCCTGCTTACACCAATCGTAAGCTTGTTCACTTTCCTGTTACAAGTCATAAGCAAGTCTACATCTTCACATTCTCAACACCTTCTTCGCTTCCCTCCCTAAGATCAACCCCATCTCCTTCACTTTGTGACCGAAACAAGTCTGGAACGGCCATTTCTTGGTTTAGGCCGGACTTGCACAGATTGATCTCTCGAATCTACAAGCACTCACCGCGCAGTGCATTTGTTTAAGGTTTAAATTCATTCCTCATCCACACCCCAAATTACCAAATTCCGCAGGAGTAGTTTTCACCCATAAACACTACTATATTCAGAATACAAGACAGTGTTATCAATCTTACAAACTGAGAACACTGTTATAAGTGTGAAGTCGTATTACATGTACTTGTACACGTAGCAGAGTAGCTATATATCGACTTTCAGATTTGTGTGATAAGCATACTCGTATGCACATCACGGGAAAATATGTTTGTTTCGTGATCCGGATATATATGCATATTCTCATGCAAACCATTTTGGAACTGTGGTAAGGGAACCGGGTTAAAGTATTCAAACCGGTATGCGAGCCGATACAGTTCTGTCAACTCCATATTTTAGAGTTGCACCTAAGTTTGCAAACCGGTGTGTGAACTGAAAAAGTTCTGTGAACTCCGGAACTCGGTTATGCTTATAAGTTTGCAAACCGGTCTGCATATTGTGACTCAGCCGACTCACGAACGACTCAAGTATTTGTACCTTGTACATTTACCAACTATGTCGATTATGATTCAATTTCGATTAAATTATTTATATGAGATGATTTGCATTTGATCAATTCTCTAATTAACACTAGACTCATTTGATCACATGATTATGACTCAATATTTATGTCTTTATGAAAATGAGTGTTAAGCTTTTAAAGTTCAAATCGCCTAGCTTCAGCTAACCATGTTGGATATAGTCTTTATATACGGTTCAGTTACGGTTTACCTAACCAGAGTGTATATCTTGTTTATGTGAATAAGATTCAAAGATTTCATCTAACGGTGAATATTGTTTGCTTGGTTCCAAAGTTATCTTAGCTTAAACCTAAAGCAACCTAGGCTTTGAAGTCTATATAAGGGGAACTCTTGGCAACTGGGATTTTTGAATCCTTACACTACTTTTTGGTGTGTCCTAGTTGTATCTAGAGTCGTCCTCTCCAAAAACCCTTTTAGGGTTTACTGACTATAAATACTTCATTGGGATTCGTGAAGCCAGGTCCAGTTATCTTTTATCTTGATAACTTGAGTATCCTGATCTTGATTGTTTGTAGAGCTTGCTCCAACGATCAAGGTAAATAGTAATCATCAAAGTTCTCTTCGTCTCAAACTTTGTGATTCTGCAAGTTTTATACTTGTGAGGTGAATAATAATCTAGGCTGTACTTCGGGTTGCATAAGTCCGGATTTTGAGGATAGACAGACTTCTGTCAAATTGCTATCGATTTCCATCACCTGGATCTTTCGTTTGATCTGATCATCCGTTTAGATCGTAAATCAGAAAATCAATTATAGGCTTAATCTGTGGGAGGAAGATTTGGTTTAAAGTCTTTAATTGAGTTGAAGCAACTCTTAGTTGGTGGGAATCCTTCTAAGGGAATCAATTGCGCAGAGTCCTGCTGGGATTTTAGAGGCGTAAAGAGCGCGACTGTACCTAAATCAGCGGGATATTGAGTTCGGGATCAACTACATTACAGACTGAAGTTAATTGGTAGTAGGCTAGTGTCTGTAGCGGCTTAATACAGTTTTTTGTTCAATCTGGACTAGGTCCCGGGGTTTTTCTGCATTTGCGGTTTCCTCGTTAACAAAAATTCTAGTGTATGTGTTATTTCTTTTTCCGCATTATATTGTTTATCTTTGTAATTGAAATATCACAGGTTGTACGTAAATCAATCACAATAGATAGGTCCGACCTAGTTTGCTGGATAAGACTTGATTGATCCTTGGACATTGGTCTTTGGTACCGTCCAAGAGCTCTCTTTGTAGTTAGGTTCACGGATTCAGTTCTGTAAACGTTCTAACAACAAGATAGATAGAGAGAGAGAGATAGAGAGATAACTCTAGACACTTTCCTTGATTGAGTTTTTACTCTTGGAGTTGTGTTGAGTTTGTCTATACAGATTGCCTACGAAAAATTTGGTGGTGTATTTTGGTACCCCCAATGTTTTCACCTACAACTTACTCATCATTTGAATAATTATGTTTCTTGTATTGAATGTCAAATTGGAAGAAGTCATAAACAACCTTTTACTTTACCTAGTTATGTTTTTACTACTCTTTTATATTTACTACATATGGATGTTAAGGGACCAACTCATGTCAATTCTATTAATGGCTTTAGAGATTATGTCAACATCATTGATGATTATTCCAAATTTTGTTGGGTATATCCTTTTGATCTTAAATCCGAGTTTACTTCTGTCTTTCATCAATTTAAAACATATGTTGAAAATTTACTCAACACACTAATATCAAGATTATAAGAATAGATGGAGGGGGTGAGTTTTTGAATAATGCTCTCAAAGAAATTCTGTCTTAGTATGGTGTGGTGCATGAAATCACTTGTCTACACATACCTGAGCAAAATAATGTGGTTGAATCCAAACATAGACACCTAATAAAAATCACTACAACCTTTTTAATTCAATCTTCTCTTCCTTCTCAATTTTCGATTGATGCTCTTTCTACAAATTATTTTTTCATTAACATACTTCCTACAAAAGCTTCTCCTACTTCTAGTCCCTTTAAAAAACTTTTCAAGAAAAAACATGATTACCTTTTCCTCAAAAATTTTGGTTGTTTGTACTTTCCTTAGTTGAAGCGTTATACTGGTAATAAACTTCAACCTAGAAACTCTCAGTGTGTATTCTCAGGATACAACTCTGCTCACAAAGGATATAGGTGTCTTCATATAGTTATAGAAAAGTTTATTTTTTTAGGCATGTTATTTTTCATGAAGAATCCTTCATTGTGGAAAATTGATTTTTTAAGTCTGATTGGGCTTTATAGATAAGACTTCCTAAGGCTGTCTTAATATTTTGGGCTTCCAAAGGAAGTCTTTTTGGTAACAAAAGTAAATCGAGCTACCACAGCAGCCTTAATACAGGGGGACAATTTAGGCAATTTTAATAGCTTCCACGTGGATTTCTAGTAAGACTGCCGGAGGAACTTGTTTTTGTGGTCCCACTAATTCAGTCTGCGGTGGTTATTAGATTCTATAATCCCTTCCGGAAATAAACCTGCCTCTTCTATCAGTTTTCTCTCTCAGTTATCCCAAACTCATCTCACTTTTCTTTTTCTCTTACCGACGAGAAACCTTAAGTTTGTTGTCTGCAACTCTTTCTCCATCGTCATCTCCTCCACTAAACAGGAACTGAACCACTCTTCGATAATAACGGTGAAACAGAAAAATCAACCAGATTAATTCTCGATCATATGCCCAAAATGTTTTCTTCAACTACTGCAACAGTTTTTTTCTCACCTTTGAAACGAAAAACGCCATCTTCTGAACTATGTTCATCATCATTAAAAAAACTCTTTAATTCATCTCCTCCCGATCTCTCTAAAAACCCCCAAAATTTCCAATTCCAAAACCCTAATAATCGTTCAATTCATCAGATCTATTCAAGGTCGTCAATTGATTAGTATCTAGTGTTGTTTGTGATCCCCTTGAAAAAGTTTTAAAAGAACAAAAAGTGAAAACCCTAACTAGTGTTAGATTTCTTTGTCTGATGTGTATTTCTCAGTATTACATCTACAAACAGCTAAATGCAGGGTAAGAAACGCATAATGAAATCCCTAATTTTTCAATTTCGGTTTTCTTGTAATTGTACTTCATTGATTTGTTACTTTTTTCGTTAAAGCGATGTGTCTACGAAGAGAAGGGACAAGGAGCTGCTTGAGAAATTGTATGCTAAGAAGAACTAGGAGCTGCCAGAACTAGGTCAGATTTGTTATTTTCCCGATTCACTGATATTGATTGACGAATTTGATTTGGTTGTGATGGATTTGTTGTTCATTTACTTGAAGAAGTAAAGTTAGGGTTTGAGATTCCTATTTTGTTTGTTCTTTTCAATTGAAGAATCTTGGTTTACTTTTCAGGGGTGTGGAATCCGGTGCGGGTTACTACAATTGATATATTAACAAGGGGGAATTCCAACTTCATTATCAGTGGAAGATCTACAGGGTGGTATTATATTCCCTTCACATTCAGTTCTGGTAAAGGATATGTTCTAACCTAGTTTTGGGGTTCTTGAAAATTCTGATTGCATATATAATGTTTTTATTGTTCTCAATATAACATTACAAGTTTGTATTGTAGGATTTACTAATTAGTATCTCAAATGCACTGATCTCTTTTGTATTATATTGGGACATTGTGGAGGATTTAGTGTTGGTGGGTAGGTCTTGAAGGAGGTGGATCATGTTGGTGTACAGGCGGTAGTGGACTAGGATAGGATGGTGGTGGCGAGAGGTGGTGGTAATGGGCATGAATAGATATGGTAGATTCTTGTACACCAAAGCATGTTTTAAGAGAGGATATTCTTGTTCGACATTGCACGCTCTTAGAGTTCTAACATCACTGATATGTGTGGTGTCTGGCTAACGTTCTAGGATTTATGCAGATATGGGTTGGTTTTCACAAGCCTAAGGCGCACACGGATCCTGAGAATGGGGATAATGTCGAAGATGATGAGGTTAGGTTCTTCTTTCTATACTTGTAAGTTTAATTTTTAGTTTTTCATGTAGATGGTACTATCTATTTTATTTAATTTTAACAAATGTAGATGCTACTATCATTGTTTGAGAATTTATAAATTTTTAATGGTTTTTGATTTGTTTGATTTCCAGTTATTGGTGCTGTGGTTTACCACCACAAGTTTTATGCTCGCTAGGTGCTGGTGCTTGATGGAAATCCTCAAAGAAGACAAAAGGGGTAAAATGGCATATTTGACTCTTGTCTTAGCAAATTAAATAGCTTCTGCTGTCTTGTTTTTTAAGTGTAGTTGCCTCTTGAATGGTTTTATATACATTTTTTGGTCCAAGTAATAACATTTGCAAGCAATTTAGATTTTGCAGTTCACTTCTTAGCATTTGCAAGCAATTTAGATTGTTTCCTTTGACTAGAAAAATAGCATAATGGTGTGCGGAATAGCATACTGTTTTCATTTCCCTGCACAATATGTTAATGAAAATACTTTGCCGAATTGAATTCCAATAGCCGTGTTGTTTTCTTGCTTAAAATGGAAGTTATATGCCAATTTTGCTTACACAAAATTGAAATATATTAGTTCATACAAAGCTGGTTGTAGGTGCTATGTCTAAGTGGTTTGATATCCCATACAAAGCTATCTGTGCGGTCACTTCTGATGGATATGTTCTTCTTTAGAAATAATTTCATGGTATGCATCAATAGATTTCGTGTTTTCTCGTTATTTTGATCATCTCGTTTGTCTTGATTTGGTTGTTCTTCTGTCCTGGTGTAGGCGCGACTCGAGAAAGGATGATTATTTAAAACAAGGAATACTGGACTCTTCCACGGGGTGTGGAACCATTTCTTTCTGTATTGTATTGGTTACATATGAATAGACTTTCTGTATTGTATTGGTTACATATGAATAGACTACTTCGTGCAGCTGCTGGTAACATAAATAGTATTCTTATCAGCCAACTGAATCCATATATTAGCCTGGTATACTCAATATCAACATATTTACTAGCTGTTATCTGATAACTTAGTCATAGTTTAATTCTAATGATTCAACCTTATATGTCCTCCATACTATTATTCAAATGAAACTAGCCCTATTTGGGTATTTCTGTTCTAGTTCAAGTGTCGGTAACGAGATTTTTGATCAACCGCAACTTGAGATCGGTAACCAGATTTCAATTTTAAATAAACAAAATATTCTTTACAGCTTCTGTGTATATATTCTGCAATATAAGATTCCCTTGGCTGGCATAGTTTTGATGTTAAATGCATCTATCTATCATGAGTTTTAACTAGCAGTGGAAACTTCAAACAGATTATTATTTGATTTCAGTGGGTTTACACGCTTTGAGAGTATTACTTGATGTTTATCCATTGAAAGTGAAATTTGCAATGAACTAGTGTTATTCATACACGAAAGGTTGATTGATCAGAAGTTTGATTATTCTGACTGTTTTATTTCAGGTCGGAGACGAAGAAATGATGATAGCATCAGGGAAGATGAAAATGCTGCTTTAATTCGTGCAGATGCATATTGGACCAAAAATACCAACAAGCTATTGATATTGCAATTTGAGTGCACAAAGTTGGAAAACTCTAGGAAGCTATTACCGATTTGTTTTGTTATGTACATATATGCAATTGAAGTTGGTATGTTTTCAGGTTTCGTATATTTTGAACCTGGGTTGTCCTTAGATATTGAAGTGTATATTTAATCCAGTTTTCAATAATAATGTTTACTTTTAAAGTTTTAATTTGAGTTTTGCTTTTGATCTCAGTTTCATATTAAGATTAATCCGAATCAGCTTTGGATCCAAATCAATCAATTTTCATTTTCTTTTTTTTAGAATATGTTCCCTATAAAAGACTGTGCCTCTCAGAGTTATAAAACAGGCTGTTGATGGAAGACGTAATCTAAAAATTTATAGGAATCTCAGAAGCAGTTTTTTTTTGAGAAATAAGACTACAATTCTAGGGCTCCCAAAAACAGTCTTTTTTACTGATTTTAAGTGCCTTTTTGGCAGATTTTTTTTTTTCCATTTTCCACTAGTGTTCTAAAGTTCAACAAATTGACATACCTTCTGTACCTGAATTTTTTGACTTCAATTATGCTACTTTACTCGAGATTTCTACTTCTACTACTTTACCTGAATTTTCTCTTAATACTTCTACTATCTTACCTACATCTGATGTTTCTTCCAATCCTTCTTCCATAAATACCTATATTTTTTTCTTCTCATTGTATGCAAACTAGAGGTAAGAGTGGAATTTTCAAACCAAAACTTTTGTCTACCAACATATTTGTTCTTCCTACAACTCACCTTGGTTCTTTATTTGTTTAAGCACCTAGCTAGTTCTTATTCTCAAGCTTGAAAGCTGAAAGTTTGGGTTACTTTCATGGGAAAAGAGGTTTTGTCTTTAAAAAATGCTGACACTTGGTATTTGGTTGCTCCCGATCCTTTGAAGAATTTAGTTGGGTGCAAATGGGTCTATAAAATTAAATTTAATCCTGATGGTACTATAAAAAGATATAAATCAAGACTAGTTTCTAAGGGTTTTAACCAAGTGGAAGAAGTTGACTATAATGACACCTTTAGTCATGTTGTTAAGCCTATTACTATTATAGTTGTTTTATCTCTTGCTGTGAATTTTGATTGTAGAATTAAACAGTTGTATATTAGCAATATTCTTACATGGGGACTTAAAATAAGATGTTTATATGATTTAACCACCAGGTTATGTTGATAAAGATTATCATGATTTTATTTGCAAGCTCAAGAAGTCTTTATATGGTCTCAAACAAGCTCCTAGAGCTTGGTATGGGAAGTTATTTGATTCTCTAGTTGCTCTAGATTTTGTACCTTCTTTAGCAGATTCTTCAGTGTTTGTTCAGAAGTTGAGTGACCAGATTACCATTATTTTGGTTTATGTGGATGACATTATTATCATTGGCTCTTTTCCTTCTCGTTGTGATAGAATTATTCTAGCGTCACCGTCCCCCTCTCCTCTGATTTTGTCTATGACAAGATCATATAGGTGCTTAGATTAGATTTATACGTTTTTCCTTTTCTTCGACGTTTTTAAATTTGGGTATTTACTTCTTCCTTGTGAAGGAAAAGGGTGTGCTATCCCTTCTTCTAGTAAGAAAAAGTATGTGATGGTGTTATTTCCGGTTTAGTTTTAATTTTTAGGTGTTGGGAAGAGATCTGGCATTTCTCGTCTCTTATTTTTGCCTCTCAATGGGTTTTCGACTACGTCTCTGCTTTTCATCAAAGCTTGAAGATGGTGGGTGATGGTGTTTATTTTCTTTCTTGTTTTTATTATTGCTTGAAGATGGTGGGTTTCATATTTATTTCGTGGATCTATCACCTTATTGCAGGAAGAGGTGATTCTTTGAATCATGTATCATGACGCTGGCGTTAATTACAGATGATGGTGATAATGAAATACTCTAGATTTCACCTTTGGGGGTTTGGTGGCTTGATGGTGGTGCACTAGTGCTATTCCATTATCTTATTCAATATGAGTTATCCTTATGGACATGCTCATAAACCAGCTTCTTATGTACCACTAAGCTATCCATAAGAACCAACATTTCCAAATCTCTGAATCATCGTCAAGGATATCCACAAAATCCTGGCTATTAAGGTTTTGTCTTCAAAATGATTGGTTTCCACAACCACAGCAATCAAATCACCAAGGTTAGCATTATGTAGCTATGTTTGTTGGAAGAGTTATTCTGGTCGGTAGTTGATGCCGACCGGTAGTGGTGTGTGGCGGTGAAAGTGGCGACGGTGTATGCAGTCACTGAAAGATTATGTTAGGCTTTCATTTAGGTTTTGCAATTGGGTTTAGTTCTCAGATAATTCTGCGTTGGGCTTGGGTTATTTGGGGGTCTGGCCTTTTAGTGTACGGGGTTATCAATTCTTGGTGGTTTGTTTGGGGACAAAGGCTTTTTACAACTAGTGTAATTAGCATTCATTTTAGGAGTTTAGTTACAACTTGGTTTGTAATTAACTTTTATGTTCTTGGGATTTCTTTTATATTTTTGTACTGTAAATTCTTCATTCTTAATAAATTTCTCTTCTTATTAATTTTTTTTTTCTTTCTCATTTGTCATCTCAATCGCCTGTCAAAGATGTTGGTGATTTGCATTACTTTATGGGGTTGAAAGTTAAGAGGAATGAGAATGGTTTGTTTTTATCACAAACCAAGTATGCTTTAGATATTTTAACTAAGACTAGGTTGGTAGGTGTAAAACCTTGTAATACTCCATGTCTTGCTGCTTTCAAGTTGTTGCCAGACGATGATGATCCTCTCTCAAATCCAACAGAGTATATGGCTATTGTTGGTTCATTAGAAAATCTCACCTGGACAAGGCTTGAAATTCGTTTTGTTGTGAATCAAATTTTTCAGTACATGCATGCTCCCACTACTTCTCATCTTGTTGTGGCTAAGAGAGTTCTGAGATGCATTAAAGCTACTTTGGATCATGGTATTTTCTTCGCCAAGGGTTTTACTACAATTCAAAGCTTTACTGATGCAGATTGGGTTGGGAGTCCCTCAGATAGAAAATCAATTAGTGGATATCGTGTTTTCTTTGGTGTTAATCCAGTTAGTTGGTCTGCTAAGAAGCAACCAACAACTTCAAGTTCTTCTACAGAGGATGAGTACATGTCTCTGGCTTCTACAGCAGCTGAATCCTTGTAGATTTGTCACTTGCTCAAAGATCTCCATGTGTTTGTCTGATTCACCTACTATTTCTTGTGACAATAAGAGCTCCATTGTCTTTGCTCGTAACCATGTGTTTCATAGTCGTATGAAACATTTGGCATTGAATTTCCACTTTTTTCATGAACTTGTTCATTCTAAATCATTGTAGGTTAATTATGTTTCTTTTATGGACTAGGCAACTGATATCTTCACCAAGGGTCTTGCTGCTCCCAGATTTGAGTTTTTAAAGTCCAAGTTGAAAGTGTTATCTATATTTCAACTTGCGGGAGGGTAATGAAAATAAAAGTGGTCTTTTATTGACTTTTATTCTCTTATTGCTTGTGTTCCGTGAGTTGTCTGTTATCTGATGTTAACGTCTATTACACATGTTATGTTCCTATTGCTTTTGTATCTAGACTAAGTCCCATGGGCCAGATTTGGATGCTAGATTAGCCAAAAAAACGTTGCAGAATAAAAAAAAAGCGTTGTCTATTTTTTAACACTACCCTTGTCTCTAGATATACCTCGCATGTGAACTAGTAGCGAGATAGTTTCGCTGAATGGTTCGGCGCGGAGAAAATCAGTTTTTAGCTGTTTGGTTCATCACAAAGTGGAGTATTCCACGGTATCTGGTACATCGCAGCTAGTCTGCACGGAACAACACCTTTGCGCTGAATGGAAATGCGCCACCAGAGTTTGACCATTTTTTCCTACACCTAATTTACACCATCATCAATTAAATTTTAATTTAACCATGTTCTCTCACACTCCTGTTACACCACCAACATATATGTTTTCAAATTTTGAATTTCAAAATGTTTGAGAATTTGTTCCAACGGTTGTTTGTTTCAAATTTTGAAAATTTACGAAACTAAGGAATTCTTTCATTACATTGCAAAACAAGGTTACAAAGTTTTTTGAAGAAATTTAAAAAGTACTTTGAAATTAAAATTATATTTCTAAAAATTTAAAAGTACATTGAAATTAAAATTCTACTTCTAAATTAACTTCTAATTAAAACTTAAAAATCTAAATAACTTAATTTATTGAAATTAAAATTAACTTCTAAATAACTTAATATATTACTAATAAATCACTTTAATTTAGGGGACATGTTCTAACTTTCTAAGCCATTACAGACCAAAATCTCGTTCTTCCATTTTTTTAGAGGGGTTTCTCCCAATCCTCTACTTCATTCATATTTTGGCGTAGGATCCTCAAGTCAGATTCTCTTTGTTGGGTTTGTGCCAAGATTGTAGTGTTTTCCATGTTCTTTTTAAGGTACTCTTCCTATGTTTCATACTTGGAAACCCTTTGTGCTTGGCTTTTTTAAGAAATTCTATGAGCTTATCCATTTTTTCATATGCTCTCTTCGATGCTTTAGCCTCACGAGCCATTCATTTGTAAGAATCTCTCTCTGCACCTTTAACATTATCTATTTGGTCGAAATAACGTCTTCTACGCGATATGTCCGAGGTTTCAAAACCAGGGGTAGATGGTGAGCTCCCAAACATTGCCATATCATCCAAATCTTCATCCATACCTACTGGAGCGGAAGTACCAACTTCAGTGTTTTGGCTAGGTTGACTGTCTTGAGTAGGTCCATCATCATTGTTCATCTCTGGATTGTAGTCTGGTTGATAGGTCTTCAGAAGTTAAAAAACCAATTCATGTCTCCAAGGTTTATTAACTTCTGCTTCATAATTCATTTTGCCTTTGCGGTGCCGGGAAAAAAAAAATGTATTAGTGTCTCGCTCTTTGGAAAAATAATCAAAAACATCAAAAATATTTCAGGTACTTACATAATCGGCTTCCGTCAATCCCGTAGGTCTGTTCCGGATGTAGGGTTTGATGTGTGAAATATATCTCCTCACTTCGGCTCTCAACGTGTTACACCTTGATTGCAATGACTTTTTGTCCCTGTTTCCATCACTAGGCCATCTTTTAACGAACTCTTCCATAATTCTCTTCCAAAATTCTTTACCTTTTTGATCTTTTCTTCTAATCGGATCATTGCTTGCTATAATCCAAGCGGTAATTGGTGCATCATCCTCTTTTGGTTGAAAGTGTGACATATTTTGCATGAACAATATTATAGAAGAAGAATAAGAAAACCAATTGATTTTGGCGTGAGGGATGAGGGAGAAGTAGTTCTATATTCATCACAAATAATTAAAATTTCATTATTTTTTTTCATCACAAATAATCAAATTAAACCCCCAAAATTCTAAAAATCAATTTCAATCATGGATTGTAACACATATCATCTAACTCATCTAATATCAATCATCAATTTCATCAAAATATCATCATAATAAAAATATCAAAAAAAATAAATTAAAACCTAAAATTTTAAATTCTTACCCCAATCGATTTTGTGGACAGAATCGAACCAAACCACCCTCAAACGATTCCAATCTTGATGCTGATCAAACCAACAAAGCGAATTGACGAAATGATGAAAAAATCGAGATTGAATCAAACATGTAGTTCTCGCAGAGAAAGAAATGAAGAAGAAATGAAGAAAAAGTCGAGTTCTGTAGGTGAAATGGGGAATTTAGCTGCGTTGTTTGGTTCAGCGGAGCCGCATAATGGTTCAGCGCAATAAACCAATTTGACTGGTCAAGCCACGTTCCATTCAGCGAAAAGTAGAAAAAAGTTTCACGCTGAACTATTCAGTGCAACCTCGCTATTTGGTTCTGCGACTAACATACTAGATTAGCACTGCCATAGGACTTAGGAGGTTACCTCTAGATGCTAGATTAGAAGACCATAAGACTTAGCCTTATTATTAATATAATCTTATACAGTAAAACTTCGTTAAATTAATACGCGATAAATTAATAACTTCGCTAAAATAACATTTTTTGTGCCACTCCAACCTGAGCCAGTGTGCTAAACTAATAACCTCGCTAAATTTATAAGATAATAAAAATTTTAACGTTCCAATAGGGCCAACTAATATATAAATTAATATAATCAATATAATAACACTACAATATGGTGTCTTATTTGAATAAGAATTCAAAGTTGTTTGTTTCTCGTTCACAATTGTATAACATTAGATTTCATCTTTAATTTTTTGTAGTCCCTTGAGAAATTTCAGAGTGATTTTGTTATGTTGTTCTTCTTATTGTATTAATTTTTAACATATAATATGCAATATATAACTAGAAAATAAAATTTCTAGATATTTCTTATTATAGGAAAATGATATCCACATTTACTTTTGAAATTAAAATTAAAATTTAGTATTTTTTGATATATTAATATTTTATTAATTTATTGATAAATTAATACTTCGTAAAATTAATAGAATTCAGCAGTCCCCAGAATATTAATTTATCGAAGTTTTACTGGATTTGTGTCCTATATATGTCCTGAGAAACTGCCTCTCGTTTTTGTAATGATAATGATTTTCTTTTTCTCCTAAACTGATTTCCTCTGGAAAGCCTTTATTTTTTTTATTTTTTTTGAAGCATAAGATTTATTAATATTAGGACGAAAATTACGAGTGCGTTGTACCCATAGAGTCTGCCATTATAATAGGGCTAATACAAAGTGGTGTAATATGATCCCCGGATGGTTGTCGATAGGTTTGCGAGCAATATATAACTAGAAAATAAAATTTCTAGATATTTCTTATTATAGGAAAATGATATCCACATTTACTTTTGAAATTAAAATTAAAATTTAGTATTTTTGATATATTAATATTTTATTAATTTATTGATAAATTAATACTTCGTAAAATTAATAGAAGTTATCTCTCTCTTTTCTAATTGAGTCTCTTGATTATGTTCCCATTTCTTCCTCCTTCTTGTTTGGATTATCATCCTCTTTATCTTGAATATTAATTTATCGAAGTTTCTTGGATTTGTGGCCTCTCGTTTTTGTAATGATAATGATTTTCTTTTTCTCCTAAACTGATTTCCTCTGGAAAGCCTTTATTTTTTTTATTTTTTTTGAAGCATAAGATTTATTAATATTAGGACAGAATTACACGGGGGTACGTTGTACCCATAGAGTCTGCCATTATAATAGGGCTAATACAAAGTGGTGTAATATGATCCCAGATGGTTGTCGATAGGTTTGTTTGTCGAAGCGCATTTGTCATCCGCCGCTTTGTTTGCTATCCCGTCTGCCGCCTGATTCCCTTCCCTGTAAATGTGATTTACGGTGCAGTGTGGGATTTGGGCCATTCTACTTTTGATTTCTGCTATCATATTGATCAGGTACCAAGGTGGCTCGGTTGTTGAGGTTACAAAGCGCATGAGGTTTTCTGAATCCGTTTTGAATTGTACTTTTGGCCATTCTCGGTTTGTAGCCGTTCTTGGCCAAGTTTCTGCGGTGAGGGCGGTCGTTATCCCTAGAGGTTGTGCGATGGCTAAGATTGTGATAGCTTGTTCATTTCTGCTAATGATACTCGCTCATGCAAGACCCGGATGACCTCTAGCTGCCCCATCCGTGTTGATTTTGATCCAGTCTGCTTGAGGTTTGCTCCAACCCACTAATATTGTGGTTGAGTGTGGGGTCCTGTGCATAGGGTTTGTAGGTAAGTCCATGCCTGGTAGCACCGGTGGAAGTCTGTGTTGAGCCCATGTATACTCTTGCTGCTCATCAGTGGAAGTCTGGAAAGCCTTTATGTATATGGAGTAATGCCGATATTCCCTTGGTCAAGACGAGCCTTGTAACTTTGGAAAGGAACGGGGCTGCTCATCGTCATTAAACGTGCTGACAATACTCGGTTAATTAAGGTTTACAATTTTTATTTGCTTTCGGTCTTTGCTAAAATAAAAATTTGGGGTCAAAAAAGACATCCCCCTTTATTACCTCAGTCGCCCATTGTCTTCTTTCACATCCCGGATCAAACAAAATCTGTTAGAAAAAAGGAGAAAGAGTGGAAACCTACGAGGACACACACACGGCCACAAACTGATAAGACCTCAGTGGCGAAGGATGAGGACCTAAAAAGGTTCAGGAGATAAGAATTTGTTTACCAACAACATTTCCTACAGTAATATAAATAAAATAAAATATTGCGTCAAAAAATAAATAAATTCCACGTGGACAGGTCACGTGCCAAGTCAGGGTATTTGGTCCACGTACATTAACACAAGCGAATACTTCCTCGTGTCTTAAGGCCGCCCCCTTGTTCCCTCCTGTTGTTGAATCAGAGCAACACGAGGTGGAAATGTAAAACAACAAAAATAAAGAAGAAGATAACGAGATATCGAGATATTAAAGACGGAAAGAGGTTCTTTTAAGGGTTTGGAATCTGTAAAAAAAAAAAAAAAAAAAAAATGGCGACGCCATTAACAGGTGTTCAACATAGAGATGGAGGAGGAGGAATTACTTTAATGGCTACTACTACTGCTACTGTAAATCCTCCTGCGGATCCTCCTCCTTCTCCATCATCATGTATGAAGAATAATAATAATCATGCGGCCTTTAAGTCACCAATTCATATATTTTTGTTCTTTCATAAAGCTATTAGGTCTGAACTTGAAGGTTTACATCGTGATGCTTTGGCGTTTGCAACTAATCAGAATGGAAATATCGAACCATTATTACAACGTTATCACTTTCTTCGCGCAATTTATAAGCACCACTGCAATGCTGAAGATGAGGTACACTTCGTTCCTTTTTTTGTTATTTTGTATTTTTGTTAGGTTTACATCATCTTCTACTTATTTGAATCCACATTCTATCGTTAATTTGATTATGTAAAACAAAGAAACAATGGATCTTGAAATCGAATTTTCAGTAACTAGCTGTATCATCACCCAATCCCTCTACGTAATTATCCGTGTGTTGGTGTTGAGACTGGGTTGTTTAGTTTTACTTTTACCTGTCTGTAGATGCCTACATACTCAAGGGAAACCTAATAACTTAAGAAAAGTTAGGAAATTTTAACCCAACTTACCTCAATGAGGACCCTTCTCTCTCTGCAGAATTTTGTCGTTGTAAGACTATTTATCTTTGTCTACAAAGAGGTCAAGTTATATAAGAAAGTAATACCTAGAAGCCACCATCTATTTCTTCTTTGGTGTTGGTATTTGTATTGGATTGTCAAAGTTCAATTTCATTAGTAAAAGACCAGTGGTATGACCTAGTTTTTACCAGCATTAACTTTACTAGGATATGTGCAACCGCATAGTGCAATTTGAGTTTGGTTTAGGGATCACATGATGATGAATATACATTTATCTTGATCTATATTCTTTAATTTTTCAGTATATATTGGGATAGGGAAGTATTTTCAAAAGAAGGGCTTAGATGGTTGACAGTAAAGATACGTAATTTTTTTTTTTTGGAGAATAGGATTCAATAGTGGTCTATTGAGGAAGAACCCGTTAGTCGATACTAGAAGGCTTCTGAGATTATTTCCCATCTTGATTTCATACTACTTTAACGTAGGAATTATTATCTTCCAGAAGTTTTAACTGCATGTTCTTTTCAATCTGCAGGTCATCTTTCCAGCTCTTGACATACGTGTAAAGAATGTGGCACGGACATATTCCCTTGAGCACAAGGGAGAAAGTGATCTTTTTGATCAGTTATTCGAGTTGTTAAATTCTGGTATGCAAAATGACGAAAGCTTTCGAAGAGAGTTAGCTTCTCGTACCGGAGCTCTTCAAACATCAGTTAGTCAGCACATGTTCAAGGAAGAGGAGCAGGTAATTGCACTTTCTGTTTTGTTATGGTCCATTATTCTTCCCGTTGTATTTTGAACATCTGTACTGACACGACTTTGCACCCCAAATAATAGCTATGCTTTTCTAACCGCGAGGTACATAGTATGTGTCAGTTTTGACATGGATGCCACACAAAATTATACGTGGCATCTTCACCCTAACCCCTCACCCCCCAACAAAAGACTCCTAATGCAACATATATCAGGAATTTGTAGAGGTATTAGAATTGTGCTATGACGAGGTCACCCTCGTGATAGCTTTTGTAAGGGTTCACCTTTCAGCCCTTGGATACTACGTCATGGATATATTCACATCTCGAGATATTAAGAAATAAAATATTTGTATTATTTTTCTTAAGTTTTTACATCCAACATTTAGTTTTATTTGCTTCGTAGTCTCTCTAACAAATTAAATCTATTCTTACCAGTGAGATTAACTCCGTATACTTACGGTTTCTAATTGTCATGCCCAAGAAACGTCTAAAAGTACACCATTTTTTTCTTGTCGTTAGATATTAAACAACCATGTTTATTTCTAGCATTGCTTGTTCTTCTATTAAATTTTTTGAACGTTCCTATTGGTGATGTAATTGATATCATGCTTGTTCTTCCAGCTTGTGTAAATATTTTATTTAGTATGAAAGACTAAATGTTGCAAGTGCTGAAAACTGAGATTTATAATATGACCTCTGTGGTTAGTGGGAATTTTCTTGAAGTACCTTCTTCTGTGCTGTTACTGTCATTTTTTTTATCTGCTTAATGGGGACGTTGCAAATTTGCTTATCACCTAGTTCGACTCTTGAATCCAAATGTTACAAACATATTAGAAGAGTCCAACAATCCCACGGAGAGCCATTCAACACAGAATTAATCAATGGACCAGATTTATTCTTCCTGCTGCACCTGATGCCCTGCTGGAGGATGTTAATCTCAGCAAGCTGTTATGGCTTAAAAAATGACCAAGTCATCTGTTGTTCCATTGAGATAGAGCGACTAGCTTTGCACAGTCGCGTTAAGACCAGGATGTATATATATATATATATACATGTGTGTGTGTGTGTGTGTGTGTGTGTCTTCTGTAGATTGAGAAGAAGATAGCCCATATAGAGCAATGTGAACAGAACTATTTAAGTAGTGTGATTTGATAGAAACAGAACAGCATTACTGTATATTCTCATCAAAATTAGCTGCAGAGACTAAGAAAAGTAATAGAAACATCTTTATTTTTTAAATATTGTCTCGAGATACGAATATATCTATAATGTTATGGTGCACCTTTACAAGAGCTATGATGAGGTCACAACTCGAGGTGTATTATCTAATTGGTAATAGATATCATATAATGTCTGTCATATAAAATCGCAGATAACTGGATATCATATAGTGGGGCAAAAGATTAACTCTTTTACTGTGTCCTGCAGCCGTCTAGTGCTAACCCACCAGCTCTTTATCCATATTAACTTCTATACAAATATTTCAATGATCATATTGCTATTTTCTTTATAAACTCTAGGTTAAGAACAAGATCTGTTTCGTCAACTATGCATGGTAGAGGCTGTTGTAATAGTGATTTGTTACAATGATGGGTGTAACTCATAACAATTTGCATGTGCTATATGCAGGTCTTTCCCTTGTTAGAGGATAAATATACATTTGAAGAGCAGGCATCACTAGTCTGGCAATTTTTATGCAGCATTCCTGTGAATATGATGGCAGAGTTCCTGCCATGGCTTTCATCTTCTATTACATTTGATGAAAATAAGGACATGCTGAAATGTCTGTGCAAGATAGTCCCAGATGAGAAGCTTCTTCAACAGGTTATATTCACCTGGATGGATGGAAAAGATATTCCAAGTGAGTGCAAAATTTGTGAATATGATCCCCAGTTTCGATGTTGTAAAGATTATGGGTCAGGTAAATTAGTTAAGCAAGCTGAGGAAGGGCAGTGTGCATGTGGGTCTTCCAAAGTTGGGAAACGGAAATATTCAGAGTCAACTTGTGCTGTCACTGATTTGGTTGGTGTGCATCCGATTGACGAAATATTACTTTGGCATAACGCTATAAAAAGAGAGTTGAAGGATATAGCTGAGGAGGCTAGGGCGATACAACTTGCTGGTGATTTTTCAAATTTGTCAGCATTCAATGAGAGGCTGCAATTCATTGCCGAAGTCTGTATCTTCCATAGGTATTTCATTTTCCATTCTGTTGCTCGTCATAACTCATTAAATTTTTCCTAGTCCGAAAGCCTGATATATCTCTGAATTGCATGATCTTATTGTAGAGTCATTTTAAACCTCTTCTTTGTGTTCTTTTGTTTTTTATTTGTTGTTTCCAATAATCAGTTCAATTATTGGACAACACGATGAGTAACACAGAGGCCTTTTGGTGTTCTGTAGACTAAAGTTGCCTAGGATATCTCTTTCTTCGATGGTGGTTAGATGATATATCTGATGCCATGTAAGAACTAAGAATTAAGGTTCAGGGTTGGGTCAACTTTCCTACCTCTGTTTGGTGATAAGTTATAGTATATGATCAGTTGGGATTGAACCCAAATTGCACGCTAATGCTGAGACTAAAAACTAAATGTCCCACCTAGTCTAATACGGGATCAGCTCAGAAAAACCTAAGATTAGCATTTATATAGTCACGGGGTTGCTATTTGCCTGCACATCTTCCCTAAGAAACTTGAGCCAAAATATAAGCTATGCAGATTGGGTTGTCTTTGCTTGAGTCTCGCATAGCGGATAGGAAACATAGGCTCCAAGTCCAAGTATAATGGGAACACTAACCAAATCGTCCAGAAATACCTAACCAAGGGTGCATATAATTCAAGGGTTAAACATCTTAGGATTTAACTATTTAAGTAGTTTAAATAGTAGTTTATGCCTTTATGAAAAATTTGGAATCCAGCTTCACTAAGAATAAATATATCCAGCTTGCGTTAGGTTCAATCCCAACTTCATTGATATTAGGGTTCAATCTCACTGTTTTTTTTTTTCTGGGTTAGGTTTATGTGGCAAGTTGACATGTATTTCATGACTGTATACCCATCTCACAAAATTATTCTAATTCAAATTCAAGTAGTTACATCTTAATGCAAAGGTGTAATAAGCCAAGGGTTTAGTTCTGTTTCAATGGTGGTTACTTACCTTTGGGCAAAACTCTTCCATCATATTTAGTTAAGACTGAAGCAGAAGAGTGTGCCAAACATGTTAATAACCACCATTAAAATTGGACTGGGCGGCTTTAGGGCGCCCGAAATTTTGCGGTGTTTTGCACCTAATGATGTAGCCAAATGTGTGCCCGAAATGGGGCAACTTTCCACCAATTGGTGAATAGGCGGCGCCTAAGCCCGAAACCTTAAGAATGCAAAGAGTTCTATCTCTTTTTGCATAAGTTTTGGATAATGAAAAGATGATGAAGAAATGAGAAGAAGAGAGGAAGAGGATAAAAGCGAGTGTTTCCTTTGTTATTTGTTGTTCCCTATTGTGTTTTCTGTGTTTCTTGGTTTTGATAAAAAGAAAGAGAAAGAGAGAAGAAGAAGATGGTGGTTGATAATTGAAATCTTAAGTATAAAAATTAGTGTCAAAAGAACACCCTAAAATATCCTTTTTACCATTTAAATTTCGTATTTGAAACTTTTAGTTCATTTCGATACTAATTCTGCTGTATAATGAACGCCTAAGTAGACTATTAGAGCCAAGTGTGTATACTAAACCCAGTATATTTGTATATCTTGTTTTTTTTGTATGAATATTATCCACATAGTCCCCTGGAGTCTTACTAGGCTCCAGGCCACTCTTGGCCACCTAGCGACCGCCTGACAACATTTGGTACATATATTGTAATGCTTTACAAATACTTCATTCACATGACGGGTAACATATTCATGAAACTAACGCCATCTTTCCATGGAGACCAAACCTAATTAGACATTAGTGTTAAACAGGTCTAAATTGGTTATTTTTGCTAGCCTATCAATCACACCTATTATCCTTTGGGTTTCTTATGAGTGTGGATTCTAGTGAAAAGGCAGCATTTTAGGCTTGTTGCATGACTCTTCGTAATGCTTCAATATATCTGTTTTCCTGCATTCAGTATTGCCGAGGACAAGGTTATATTTCCTGCAGTAGATCAGGAGCTCTCCTTTGCTCAGGAGCATGCTGAGGAAGAAAGTCAATTTGAAAAATTTAGGTGCTTGATAGAGAGTATACAAAATGCAGGAGCAAGTTCAACTTCAGCTGAATTTTATACCAGGCTATGCTCACATGCTGATCAAATAATGGACACTATACAAAAGCACTTCCATAATGAGGAAGAACAGGTGATTAATTTTTTTTTCTCTTCTTTCTTATTGGGTGGTTCAACTATCTTGTACCTTTTATTTGATGAATGAATTTTTTCTTTACTGATCATAGAAAAAAATTTCCTTTCAAACAGCGCCAACTTTTTTATAAATATTTTCTGTCTCGAAAAGCATCCTTAAAGTATGTATGCATATCTAGGTCCTTCCACTTGCACGGGAGCATTTTAGCGCTGCCAAACAGCGCGAGCTTTTGTATCAAAGTTTATGCATGATGCCTCTAAAATTGGTGGAGCGTGTTCTTCCCTGGTTTGTGGGAACACTTGGTGAAGAGGAAGCTGGGTCATTTCTGCAAAACATGCACTTGGCAGGTTCTATATCCATTCTGAATGTTTGTACTTCAGCAAATGCTGATTTGCTTTTGTTTACATTTCTAGCTAACTTATAATCATGTGATGCAGCTCCAGCAACAGACAGTGCGTTAGTTACACTTTTCTCTGGTTGGGCATGCAAGGGTCGTTCTTCAAATGGATGTTTACCTTCAAATGTCATTGGTTGCTGTCCAGTGAAAAGATTGACCGACATTGAAGAGGGGTGTAGTCGACCACGCCATGCATGTGCATCTACCTTGTCTTCTGAGGAGAAATTATCGGCTCAATTAAACAAAGAAGAAAGACTTGTGAAGCGTGGAAACTTCTCGGGATCATGTGAAACCAAAAACAGTTGTGATCGTTCAGAATCCGTCAATCTTGGGAATCAAGGTTGCTGTGTGCCTGCTTTGGGGGTAAATAGCAGGACTATTGGAATAGGTTCACTTACTTCTGCAAAGTCGATGCGATCCTCGACTCTCAGCCCTGCCCCTTCTATAAATTCTAGTCTTTTTACATGGGAAACTGATAATAACTCCTCAGTTGTTGGGTCTTCTCCTAGACCAATTGATACCATATTCAAATTTCATAAAGCTATCCGCAAAGATTTGGAGTATTTGGATGTCGAGTCTGGAAAACTTAATGGTTGTGATGAGAGATTCCTCCGATTGTTCATCGGCAGATTTCGTCTGTTGTGGGGCTTGTACAGAGCTCACAGTAATGCGGAGGATGAGATAGTTTTCCCAGCCTTAGAATCCAAAGAGGCACTTCATAACGTAAGCCACTCGTACACTCTGGATCACAAGCAGGAGGAGACACTTTTTGAGGACATTTCATCTGTTCTTTCGGAGCTTTTACAAATCCATGGAAGCTTGAGGATCCATAAGACTGAAGATTTGCATGAAAGTTCTGATTGTGATGGTAATATCTGTGTACAAAAGTACAATGAGCTTGCCACAAAGCTTCAAGGAATGTGCAAGTCTGTAAGAGTCACACTGGACCAGCATGTTTTCAGGGAAGAACTTGAGCTGTGGCCCCTGTTTGATAGACATTTTTCTGTGGAGGAGCAAGACAAAATTGTTGGACGTATAATTGGCACCACAGGTGCAGAGGTGCTCCAGTCAATGCTTCCATGGGTAACTTCTGTGCTTACTCAGGATGAGCAGACTAAAATGATGGACACGTGGAAGCATGCAACTAAGAACACAATGTTCAGCGAGTGGCTTAGTGAATGGTGGAAAGGAACCACTCCAGAAACCTCACATACCGCAGTCTCAGACAATTGTACTTCTGTGGGAGGTTGTAAGATGCTTTTATTTTCTGGCACATTTATTTATGTTGTGGCTTACTTTTGATGCTTAATTTATCTATCTCAATAGGCACCTGTTGCTATGTGGGTATGGTAGTAGTTTGTGTTTGTCATGTCGGGATCATTTCTTTCTCATTCTTCTAGACTTCCTTGTTTTTCAGGCTCGGATGTCCATGAAAGCCTAGATCAGGGTGACAAGATGTTCAAGCCTGGATGGAAAGATATATTTCAGATTAATCGAAATGAGCTTGAGTCGGAGATAAGAAGAGTTTCAACGGAGTCATCACTTGATCCAAGGAGAGAAGATTATTTATTTTATAATCTTATGACTAGGTTTGTTCCTGCAATTTATATCTGTATATGAACTTTATGGTTGTGTCATTTACTCCTAAATCATGCTGAGGGCTTCTATCTAACAGTAGTGGGTTACTGTAGTGGTTGGATTGCTGAACAACAGATGTTACCACAAACAAGAATAGGCGAAACTATGAACGGGGAAGATGTGCCCGGATGCTCTCCATCGTATAGAGATACTGAGAAGAAAATATTTGGTTGTGAGCACTACAAAAGAAGCTGCAAACTCTTAGCTGCTTGCTGTAAGAAGTTGTTCGCTTGCAGGTTTTGCCATGATGAAGTCAGCGATCATTCAATGGACAGGTAGGACTCATATTGATTGGGTACTTTCTGGTTGATCTTTCAAATGTTGATTTTTATTGATGCTTTGCAGGAAAATGACAACAGAAATGATGTGCATGCGCTGTTTAAAAATTCAGGCTGTTGGACCAATTTGTGCAACTCCATCCTGCAATGGGTTTTTAATGTCTAAATACTACTGTAATATCTGCAAGTTTTTTGATGATGAAAGGTAAAATAATTCTTATTGGACATTATCTATGTATATTTCCCACCAGCCAATTATGCCCATGCCATGTTTGCATGCATCAATGTGGATTTGTTTACTTAAATGGAGGTTGTATTCTAGTAGTCTCTGACACTAATAATTAGTTCGGTGTTTTTAATCTCTATCTTTGGATGGGAGAAATCTGGCACTGTGTAATTCCTTTAGTTTTGAGCTCTGTAGCTGAACCTATTTGATTCACTGATTTGATGGTAAAACTTGTTGACAACTTGCTTGCACCTGTGTTGGTTAACCAAGTGACGTTGTAATAGGTTTGAAGCACCTTGTTGTTGGCCGCAGTAAGTTGCAATTGTGAAAGAAGTAGTCTCTCTTGTCATATAACAACTCCAGTTAGATCTATGAAAACACAATCTTAAGTTGTTGAGTTGGATAATGCCATGATATGAGATTTTCGTATGTGGATTCTTGTTGACCTATGTTTCCTCTTACTCGGTACTTCAGGACAGTATACCATTGCCCTTTCTGCAATTTGTGCCGCCTTGGTAGCGGACTGGGTATTGATTTTTTCCACTGCATGAAATGCAACTGCTGCCTTGGCATGAAACTTGTTGATCATAAGTGCCGGGAGAAAGGTTTAGAGTCAAACTGTCCCATCTGCTGTGACTTCCTGTTCACATCAAGTGCGGCTGTCAGAGCACTCCCGTGTGGGCACTTTATGCATTCTGCTTGTTTTCAGGTTGGTTGCTTCTGGATTCCGCTTGGCTTCTCTTTTTTTTCACATTTCACATTTCTTATTTCTTATTTCATTTCTCTTCTTCTGGAAATATGACTCTCTTCCCTTTTTGGTCTGTGTTCAGGCATACACTTGCAGCCATTACACCTGTCCTATATGTAGCAAATCGTTGGGCGATATGGCAGTAAGTCTTGACAGATTTTGCTTCATTTGTTTATACATGTTCTTCTGGAAATACATATCTTGTATTCTAAACATGGAATAGAAATTGTGTAAGCTAGCTAATTGTTCAAGCAGTAAATCATAATACAAAGCCATTAGGCATCTAAATCTACCTAAGCTAGCTAATTGTTCAAGCAGTAAATCATGATACAAAGCCATTAGGCATCTAATTCTGTACCTATATTCACTATTACAATTCGGATTGAAGATCAGATTCTTCGGATTTATAGCAGCTGCATGACTCGCGATAGATCAGTTATTGGAGGGTATGTACTGTTATGAAACTAATCTAGGCACTCCATTATGGCGAGGGGATAGACATTTGGGGAGAGTCATATGTATGAGGGAGTTATATAAGATATAGTATCATTTCACTCAAGGGAATAGCCAAGTTCTTTAGGGTCATAGGTTGTGGACAAGTAAGGATAGATTGGTTCTTTCAAGTCAGATAGTGACCGTGTGTGGGAATGGTTATAATAACAGGTAAAGCCTCAAGGGCTAGTTATTATACATAAAAAGATGATGAAATCTGTTGTGTAGATCAAGATACAGATTGTGGAATTCAAATGAGTTTCAGCCTAAGAAGTCTAGTCCTGGAACCCCAAACATGTGATTGATCTTTATTGGTGCATGCTTTAGGTTTTGTTTTTTATGTTATATTTTCCATTCATTTTAGGCTTCAGGTTGTTTTAATACCAGGTTAAACTATGTTAGGTCTACTTTGGGATGCTTGACGCCTTATTGGCTGCTGAAGGGCTTCCTGAAGAGTACAGAGATCGTTGTCAGGTTTGCTCCATTATCTTCATTTTCTTTCAATTTCTTGGCTTAGCTTGTTTTCCAAATGTATCTGTCTTCTAGTGAGATTATTGCTTTGTAAGTGCCATGAAACCTGGGAAAATGCAGGATATTTTGTGCAATGACTGCGAGAAAAAAGGAAATTCGCGATTCCACTGGATGTATCATAAATGCGGGTTTTGTGGTTCATACAACACCAGAGTAATCAAGGCGACCTCCACAAATTCCATCTGTGAAATGACAAATGAATGAAGAAAGTAATTCTTGTGGCATGGATCTTTGTAAATACAACAGTCAACAGGATCCAATTGTATACGAATTCATAACCACGCTTTTGAGTCTTAGTTGGCATCTATCGGAGTTTTTTGCAAAGCTACCAGGGAACATTTCCCTTCCATTTCCCTACCGTTCTTCTGTAAGGGCCAATAGTTCTTATCCTCTGTATATTTAAGATGTTCTTGCTATAGCTGTATTTTGATTTATACATAAACCTGACGATCAAGGAAGATAAAAGTCGATGCAATGGTACACCGGTCACCATGTGCCTGTTTACACTGCTGTTTTAGGTTGTAGAGGCTCGTGAGTCATTTTCTTATTGGTGTTTTTTATCATCTTTGATAATCTTTCGTGGAGCACCAGCACATGTAATTATCCTGAAGATATGGGGCAGGAACTCGGAAAAGCTTCAACAGTTTCTCTATTGTACATCTTCCTTTTGATACTTCATCTGTATACTCCAAGCAGGAACTCCAGGCACATAAATATCTTAATTTTCTGTCTCCTTTTGGCTTCTCTAATCCTTTGTTCTTATGGTGCATAGCGATGTCGTACTCCCCTTCTGCTAATTATATTCAATTATCCGCAAGTAAATTTTTCTTTTTTTTTTTCTTTCATATTAAAGACTGCGAATATTTTTTTTTTTTTTTTTTTGTTTTCATATTTTAATCTGCGAATAGACCGTGTCACTAAGAATTTTTTCTGGGCATAATTCGTCGGTTAAAAAGACTTTATCCTTTAGGCCAAAATCCTTTAGGCCAAAATCTGAGGGGGACTGGGCATAAGAAAAAGTGGCAACCACTATAAGGCCGTGCTCATGAAAAGATTATGGAGTTTGCATGATTAGCCTGATTCCATCTGGGCCGGTCTCTGCAAAGAGAAATATCTTAAGCAACAACTGATTCCCCAAAGCATCGTTAGTTCGCTAACTACCCTTCCTAAACCAGTTTACAATGGAAACAATTGGCATCTCTTATATACATTCCATCAATTTATCTTCCTCCTCATCGGAAATGGTTTAACAACCCCTATTCAGGCTAACTGGATCTCATAATTTCCAAGCCTTAATCCTGCACAATGCTAACTATCCAAACAGTAGCAGATAGTTGCATTATTATCTACGTCCCCAAAGATAGCCGTCCCTTGTAAATGTCTACTACATCAAAATTTAAAGTTGGAAAATATACGATTGAATCCGGATATAAATGCCTAACCCAAGAGGTTCGCCGAGTTTTTGTAGACCTCACCTTGTCCAACAAAGATTCAATTTTTCTTGTGGAAAACAGTTAACAAAGGTCTACCATTCTCTATCCTAAGTTGCATTTAAAAACTGGGGTGCCAAGTACACCGCCAACTTTTTCGTTCGGTAACCTGTATGGACAAAACTTTAATACAATTCCAAGTAGACCATCTTAATGATCCTTGAACAACATTGTACAAAGAGTTTATATCTATTTCTCTTACAATCAGAAAGTTCTAGACAAGGAGTCTGTGAACCTGATATAACCGTAAGAGTACTTGGACGATTCGAAAGATCAATATCCAAGTTCAATCTAGTTGAATCCAATAAAGGGATCAGAGTTCTGCCAAGCACGAAACTTGTTATCTATCTTACAAGATACGAATTCTACAAAAAAAGGTTATATAATTGACCACAATCAATATATATGGATTATATAACTACGATTAATTACGTACTAGTGCGTAAAAGGAAAAACACAAGACACCAGTTTTGTTAACGAGGAAACCGCAATTGCATAAAAACTCTGGGACTTTGTCCAGATTTATACACCAAATTGTATTAAGTCGCTACAGACACTAGCCTACTATCATTACTTCGAACTGGAATGTAGTTGAAGTCAAATCCATCCTCCAAACAATTCAGTTGCAGTCGGGCTCCTTACGTCTGTTGAATCTCACAAGATTCTACGCAATTGATTCCCTTAGCTGACATCCTTTACAGCCTAAGAGTTGCTTCAACCTAAGTGAAGACTTTTGATACCAATTTGCCTCTAACAAATATTCCTATATGATTTCCGTTTAGATCGTGAGATCAAGGTGAAGAAATCTGTTTGCAATAGACAAAGCTAGAAAACCTCAAAATCAGGTACTTATGACTCCTGAAGAGCAGCCTAGATTATCATTCACCTCACATCAACAATCTTAGACAAGTCCAATTAAGAATCATTATCATATATCTATCTTGCAGAATCACAAAGTCTGAGACGAAGAAACTTTACGATTACTATCTATCTTGCTTGAAAGAGATTACGAAAACCTTGATACAGAAAAATAAGATCAGGATACACAAACTATCAAGGTAAAAGATAGTCGGACCTGGCTTCACGAATCCCTAAGTGAAGCCTTTAAGTCGTTTACTTAATTATGTTTCACAGAGGAAACCTAGGTTAATAGAGGACGACGCTAGCATACAACTAGGATACACGAAAGTGTCAGGGATTTAATTTTCCAGTTGTTTGAGTCTCTCTATTTAAAGACTTTTAAGATCGAAGGTCGCCTAAGATTCAAGCTAATATAGCTTGGGGATCAAGCAAACACTTTCTCTGTTTAAATGAAACTATGATTAGGGTTTCACGTAAGCATATGAGAAATTCGACTTGAAATCACATAGTAGAATATACATTATGGTCAGTCGTAGCCGAACCGTGTATAATGATAGTTCATAGCCGGTTAGCCGTGTTGAACCATAAGCTTAGTCATGATTATTTAACACTTTAGACTGTAATCTTGATGCACAATCACAAGTGATTAAGTGATCAAATATGTATTAAGAAGTGTCTTAGAGGGTTAATCAAATGCCAAACATATCGTAGAAAATAGTTTGACTGATTGTGAAAATATACGACATGGTAAGTACGTGTATCGGGTACGTGTACTAGACCCAATCCGTGAACTCAAACTGCCAAGGTACGTGTAAGGAAATTCTCGGACATACTATTTGTACGCATACTGGGTACACATGTCGTAAGTCAGTTTCGGAACTCAGGCTGTTTTGGTATGCGTACTGGGTACGTGTACCATAAGTCAATTCATGAACTCAGGCTATTTTGGTATGTGTACTGGGTACATGTACCATGAGACGTTACCAAACTAGAGCTACCTCGGTAGACGTAATAGGTATACGTACCACTGATCCGGAACCAATACAATTACGTATGTACGTGTACTGGGTATGTGTACTGTCCCTGTATCCAGATTTTTAGTAGTTCTATTACTCTCCTCTAATCAATTCGAAACTTTCCCAAATGACATCAATGACGAATATCATTGCTCGAGATATTTTCAAATGATTAATCTTGAATAATAACTTATTAGTTCATAAACAATAAATTGTTCTTAACCAAATTCATCAAGTATATGAATGACAATTGCTTTAAATCATATTTCGAGATATTTAACAAGACAAGCTTAACTCGAAACTTATTCTATGCAATGTTTAAAGTCCACGTAGTCATACGACTTAGTCTTAAAGATAAAAGCGGGAATATTTGAGTTATAGGTTAGTTCAGTTTTCACATACCTTTTGTTGATGAAGTTCTCCAAAAGTCTTCGGTTGTCCTTCGTCTTCAATACGTGATTCAATAATGTCTGATACTCAACTACACACTTCTAATCCTAGTCTGAGACCTAACTAATATGTAGAATAGAAATCAAGATACAGTTTTGTGCAATTAAATTTGACAGCAAGCTTGAGATTGCAAAACTTGCGAGTTCGACCGAGCAGTGCTCTAACAACATTCAATTCACCAACTCCAACCTATTCCCCCAATCCAGAATCTGCCGATCATTTTCTGCGACACTGGCCAATTGCAATTATTGTCTGGAAAACCCTCCTCATTCGTCGCTCAATAAACCCAAATGCCACTCATATCTCTCCAAACGATATAACTCCCAAACAACTATCCATCAACTCTTACAAGAGAAAAACCAACCTCAACCATTACCTTCTTCTGTTTTCTTTTTTGTTTTTTTATGGATAGCCGGAAAAAAAACTCATATACTGCCAAAAGCAAGTAACACCAAAAAGGCATTTTAATGCGGGCATTAAAGCAGCAACATGATTACTCTTGGGAAAAGGAGACCCTACCTCTTGTACTACCTGGCATTCCACCAACTAGTATCCCAATAAGTAACGCAAGAACAACGACAACCATCTCAATGTACTAGTCCATCTTAGCATGGACTGGGATTAAGATCAACACATATGGGGGTTCCCAAGGGATACCAAAAAATCGCAGGTGCATTTTTCATTTACAGGTCGCAGCCGAGAACCGTGATGGCTCTATTGCAATCGTTAGGAATAGAAACCGCTTTATCCGCTGAAACTTGGGCCATGCTAATGGCGTCCAGAATAACGACAAAGAAATATTGGCCAAAAGTGTTTTTCGAGATTGATTCAGAAATCTCATGCGTTGCATAAGCTCTCATCCTGAACCGGCATGGTATATATTAGAAATTATTACTGAAATAAGCCAGATAATGCGACATATACCACATTACATTATCCAACACAACTATAGAGAAAGAAACCATGCAGCAGATGGACTAGCCAATCGCGTGACAGATGAAAGTCAAACTGGAAATCTTTCAACAATAATGTTTTCTTAAACTGATTATTTTAAATGAATTTATGAGTATTACATACCCACATGTAATCGTACTCTAGTTGATTAAAAAAATCCATGCTTCACAATTTTTTTTTACAAATAAAGACACCATAAAAAGTACCACATTTGTAAAACATTGATCTTCGAGATCAGAGAAGTGTACAGAATCATTTATGTCAGACTCTCTCACTGAGAATTCAAAATTATAACAATGCAATCGTCATGACTAATTACTTTACACTAGTCATTTATCAATATACCAATAATCAATCAATGATTAAACTATATATGCGATATTATCCTAACTAGTCATTTATAAATACAACAATGATTGATTTGGGGACCAGTAAAATGAGAAAATTATCACTGCTTAATTGGGGCCCTGGAAAATAATTAGGGGCCTCACCAAAATTTATACCCACACCAGAAAAGATAAGGGACCTCCAAAATGATGGTGAAAATACCATTTTACCCTTCTCTAAAAACTAACCCTAAAATCTTATTAACACTTAAGATGGGCCCCCAATTTTCATTCCAACCCAAAACTCTTCTTCTTCTCCTCCCCTCCCTCTCTCTGTCGTCCCCATTTTCTCCATTAATGACTGTGGAGAATTTTTTTTCTTCATCCGATTTATCGTCAAAATCGTCGATGCGAAAACTTTAATCGACGATTAACTTCTTCTACAAACATGGCACGTACCAAGAAGACTGCTAGACTAGCAGTTCAAATCCCTAATCTAGTCGATACCGTTAAAGCTAAGGTATATTCGAGAACCAGGAAGAAATCGAATCAGGCTGAGAAAGAAATGGCTCCAATCAGAGGGTATGTGCACTAAAACCCCCTAATCTAAGTTGAAAAATTATGTTTTCAACTGCAAAATTGCAGTCACAGTCTTAAGGTCGTTAATCACGAGGTTTTGTTGCTTAACGATTTTTGATCTGCATGTGGAATTCATGAAAAATCGTTAACCATTAGGGTGAGGGTGAAAATGACTCTAGCAATATTTTTTGCCCTAGTCGTTAATTACATTTTTTTTCTTAACGATTCTTGAACTGCATGTTTCATTCATGATAAGTCGTTAACCATTAGGTGTAGGTGAAAGTGATTCTTTCGACGACCCTTTTTAATAATCAACGACTCTGTGTTTATGCCAAACCACCTCTCTGTTTGAAAAAAATGAAAGGGTCGTCAATAAATTAGTAATGTGTTAACGATCCTATGTGGACGACCAATTTATGAAATTAACGACTCTGTACCATTCATATACAACTCCTCTGTCAAAAAAATTGTAAGGGTCGTCAATAGAAATCAATTTAATAGTCAATTGTAATTTGAGAATCGTCAATGAATAATCAGAGTCGTCAATTATTTCTAAGGATCGTTTTAGCTATAAAAAAAATTCTGACGACCCTTGAATTTTTTTTTTTTCTTTTGGCCTATAGAAGCCTTACCCAATATGTTGGGTGCTATAAGAGTAAGTATTTTAACAAGAGGTAAAACTTATCCAAAGCTTTGATCGATACTAACTGAGTATGTTTGCGTTTTCAGTTGAGGAAGGCGTATGCCTATTAGAGGTGCTTTGTGGGAAAAAAATTGAGTTCGACGATTGCTACTTTATCTTGGAAGGCACCATGTATAATTACATGCTTTATGATTAAGTGTATAAGTGCACCGTTATTATGTATTGTATTTCATTTCCTTCAATGTAACCCTATGAAAGATGTATGCCTTTTATGATTCAATGAAATGATTCTATGAAATCAGCAATTATAAAAAAAATGTGATAGAGTCGTTACTATTTATACATGTGGAGATGACGACTCTCATTTATCTATGAAATGGCTGGCTAGGGTCGTCATTATATAGGAATGCCAAATTGACGACCCTAAGAGTAATATCTTTTGAGAGTAAAAAGTTTTAGAGTCGTCGGGTACTAAACATATTAAGTTAACGACTCTAGATAACCTAACTAGCTGGAGTCGTCAATGCTATCACACTTGGTTGACGATTTTTCATAGCTGGTAAAAGTTGCAGGTTAGAGTCGTCAACTGTTGTGACAAATCATTGACGACTCATCAGGGTCGTTGATTTATTACCCTCACGACCTAACGACCCTCACTCTGAGTAGTTGCATGGTTTCCATGAATCGACCACTTGGAGCACCATTCATGCAATTTGAAGAGTATAGGAAGTTTACCTGATTGTTTTGAGCTCCGGGTTTTTCATATGGAGGATTGGTTCCTTCATTTTGAGCAATAGGATCTTCATTTGCATCATTTATCAAAGCTTCCTCTATTAACATCTCTTCATCAAACATCCAATCCATAGGATTAGTTGAGACAATCTCACCATCAACACAATCATGTATGTTGTTTAAACCTTCACCAACATCACTTCCTCCACTAGAATCACTTATTTCAAATAACCCTAAGTTTTTCCCCAAAAAACTCACCTCCTTCTTCTCCACAACACAAAAACACAAATTTTCTTTTATCAAAATTTTATCCATAAATCTGATTTTAATCTAACTAACCTAATTAACAACTAATCAACTCAATTACCGCTAATGATTTGGGGGTAGTTTAGCCATTTAAAAAAATGGGATAAGGGATAACTCCCAATTACTATTTCATGACTTTTTTTCTGTCCTGTAGCTAGGGGGCCCTAATTATTTTTCAGGGCCCCCAATTAAATAAGCGGTGAAAATTATCCTTTAGGTGGTTCCGTTTTAGTTTGGTCAACCGAAATTTAATAGATATCTATTTGGTTCTTTTATTTATAGAGAGAGGATCCATTCATATTTTTAGTCTCACATTATTTCACATTTTGTACGCTATCTTTCTCAATAAAACCTAAACAAAGGCGGATTGGAAGCTATATTTTGGGGATATGTTCATCTTACAAAGCTCTATATACCTACCAAAAATGAATGGATTCCAAAAATACTGATCATTATTATCTACAAATCATAATTTTAATGGTTGAAATTTGATTTTTAAATGCTAATTTTGAAAATAGATGGTGGTATTGTACATTTTTAGAAATGCGCTCATCTTTGGTAGGTATATAGAGCTTTGTAAGAAGAACATATCCCACAATATTAACTAAGGCTGCATAACGGTCGGTTTGGGTCGGTGTTGTACCCTACCGACCATGGAACCGTATAGATCGGTTAATATTTGAGTCGCCCCAACTAATAGTGAAGTTATAGTTCGGGTCGGCTATAAACCGGCCGATCCAGGGTCGGATCGGTATTGTTTGGTTATCGGTTTACCTACCAGATCATCAATGATTTTTATTCTTTTTCTTTTCATTTTATACGAAGAAAACCCCAAATTCAAACAAATTTTACAATTTTTACACTGACATTAACCTTGAGAAAGTTGCAATCATGTACCACAGTGAAACAAAATCATTGCCACCATATGTCTAGATTTAATCTCCTTACATACAGTACCATTGTACCACAGTGAAACAAAATCCACCATAATAAATATCAAATCACATGATAATTAATCAAAACACAAAATCAAACAAAACCCCATTAATAAGAGTATCTCTCAATTAAAGAGAATCAATCAAATCAAACCAAACCCCATTAATAACAATACTTCAATTAATAAAAATCAATCAACAATCAAACTAAACCTCATTACTGTAGAGTCCATTTGATTTTCAACCAAAATCGGCAACACTTGGGGATGATGGTGGTGATGTAGGAGATGTGTCGTAGACTAAAAGTAGATGGAAGAAGGTTGAAGTTCAAATGCTTTTAGAGTCGCCTCTTCTGTAGACTGGAGCCCTAGTTTTGCTCGAGAAAGAAAAATGGAAGAATAATGCAAGTGTAGGTGTGGCTGGACTGGAGTATATAAGATACTAGCCCTTAATCCGTGCCATAACGGCACAGGCCATGATATTGGTTCATTTTTAATATATCGTATAATTTGTGTCCCGAATACTTATCAACTCCTTATGATTTAATATGTGTTTGTCATAAAAATAGTTGGGATTTTCCTCTCTTTTTTACTTTGTTTTTTCCTTTAATATTTTACCGCCTGAGATTTTCTCAAACGAAAGAAATATAATCTTAACTTCCAGACACTTTTTTATTTAGGTTCATTGCTTATAATGAGATAATGCTCTACATGAACATGGAAGTTCAAATATTTTTTGGAAATATGTCGTCAGCAGCGCTCATCTCAGTGAAATCAACTTATCAATATCGTCCATAAAAGTCTCCACATGCTCCTATTTCGCTCCAGCTGACTCATCTATCACGGTCATGTTGTCGATCCTCCAAATAGGCAGAGAATAGTATTTTTTTGCATCGAACGAATGATACAAACTATCCAATGTGACATGATTTTCCTGTAATTTTTCAACACCCATTAGATGACAATGTTTAAAATGTGTACCCATTACCTTTTCGAAGGGATTGTATATATGCGAACCTCTGCCATTAAATCTTCAACAAAGTATTGTGCCCAACAATTCGTCTTAACGAAGGCTTTGGTAACTTCAAAAGTCTTGGAAATTTTGTCACTTCCGTATGTTCCTACCTTCACTTGGAATACAATCTGGCGACACATTACCTCATAAAGAACCTTGAACACATATTGTACTCCATGATCCTATTTCAAATTAATAGATTGTCAATAGATCCTTTACCAAAAGTTGACATATCCTACGTTGAATATTTATAAAAAAATTTTATGGTATTGTGGATCGTTGCTTTCTAAGAATGCAGTTTTCAAAATTGGCCTCTTCAAGTCCCACGGCTTTCTAAGTTTATGTATCTTGTTTGTTTTTAACATTTTAGTTATCCATATTATGTTTGTTACTAACTTTAAACTTGATGTCATCTTCTACAGTGAACTTTATGTGATTTTGTAATCGAAATAGTTATACCTCTTTCATTCGTATCAAGTAATCCGTTGTATATCCCAACAATTCTTCTACAACAATTCCTTTCTTTTGCCGTTTCCGGACCATCAGTAGCCATTATTGTCAAACGCAATCTGTCTAATTTTTGTTGATGTTATGTATTTGCAATGTTCATTTTTCTTAAATAAATAGATTGTGGAAAAACTAAAAAAAAATAAACATAAGTATTACATCGGGTCTAATTTACTATATCCAAAATACTCCGTACACTGCTTCTGGTGCCTTGTTTCCTCAAATTCCTCGTTGCATTCTAGACAGTATAGGCAACACCAATCATTTGCGAAGTGATCTATTTGCGCAAGTGTGGTCAATGTATCCCTTGCCTGTAATAATAATAACAACACGTCAATTTTTTCAAGGCATCCAATTGTAAATGGTATGAATCTAATAGATTTGAATTATACCTCAGTCTTAGATATCACCTTCTTCTCACATAACATAGCAATTGAGGAAGGACAAATCTTGACCACTCTTTACATAGGCAGAGTTAGCCAAACTATGTTTTGCAATTGTCTTACGTGAAAATTATTATTAATCCATATTTTAGTCAACTCCTATCAATAGAAAGTTTCGATCTAATTAGTCCAATAGAAAGTTAATCTTAAATTTTTGACCTTATCTCTTGACCAAATTATTGAAGTATTCTCAGTCATGTTCTGCGTGTGATCTACCCATCTGTGTCTACTCTACCTTCTAACCCAGTGAATGAAACCTATACATATTGATCCATAATTTGATATTGTTGATTTGTCATCAAGAGGTCGCATGATTTGAGAATGTAAAATATAAAAAATATTCTATAAACATCGGAGGCGAAATTTAGAGTTTTTTATGATGATTTTGATGAACAAACATAATTTTCAAACAAATATTTTAGATTGCAAATACATTTTCCTGGTCAATAAGGTTTTATATCTGGAATTGAGTGAAAGTTGTTGTCTTTGTAGGTAGTTGTCGCGAAACAACTCGACATTGATGGTCTTTCAAAAAAAGAATGTAATAGTACTTGAGAGAACGATAATTATCGGTGTGGCATGACGGTGGGTGTTGCTCTTTGGTAACACGAACCTCCAAGCTGAAAATTATTATTAATCCATATTTTAGTCAACTCCTATCGGTCATCAACTCACAAGCATGATTGGATGACCAGATCAATTCCATCACCCCCGATCTAATTAGTCCAATAGAAAGTTAATCTTAAATTTTTGACCTTATCTCTTGACCAAATTATTGAAGTATTCTCGCCTACACGCTTGTGCAATCGGTCATGTTAGCATGCAAAATTAGGGTGTGATCTACCAGATTGGATTAACTAATCTGTGTCTACTCTACCTTCTAACTTGATCACGTTTTGAATGAAACCTATACATATTGATCCATAATTTGATATTGTTGATTTGTCATCAAGAGGTCGCATGATTTGAGAATGTAAAATATAAAAAATATTCTATAAACATCGGAGGCGAAATTTAGAGTTTTTTATGATGATTTTGATGAACAAACATAATTTTCAAACAAATATTTTAGATTGCAAATACATTTCACAAGTCTGGTCAATAAGGTTTTATATCTTGGTTTAGGCCGGACGGAATTGAGTGAAAGTTGTTGTCTTTGTAGGTAGTTGTCGCAGTAATTTGATATTGTTGATTTGAAACAACTCGACATTGATGGTCTTTCAATTAAAAAAGAATGTAATAGTACTTGAGAGAACGATAATGTTCTCTTACGCGGGTACACCAATTGCCTTTATATAATACGGATGATCGAACAGTCATGATCATATTGTCTTATACGTTCCGGTATCATCCTCGAAATATTTGGTTTTTGTCCTTATCAATCGTGCTAAAAACAACCAATTACATATTTCACAATACAATAAAACTCACTAAAAAGCAAAAACTATTATTGTACACTACTACTACCAACACCCGCACCACCATAAAAACCATCCACCGCCACTATTTCTTCCACCAATAGTAATGTTACCGCCTCCATCATTCACAAACACCCTCCACCGCTTATACTAACCCTACTTCCACTACCACCATTAGAATTAATATAGTTTTTAGTAAAATTATGTATTTATGTTAGATTATTAAAGGGACATTTATAATAGAAATTTAATTAATCATTTATCTTTGCCAAGGACAAATCCTGACAACTCTTTACATAAACAAATCAATAATAAATAATTTCATATGTTCTGATCTTGATTCGTGTCGTTCGTTTAGTTATTACATAACATGGCAATTGATTGCACCAATTTTTTAAAATGGACATGTGTTTTATCGAGTTTATTTTAACATTAGAATGATCAACCACGTTTTATACTTTATAATATGTTTTTATTCACCAATACCCTCCACCACCATAAAACCATATGAATCCACTTTTTTTATCCACCACCACCTAGTGGTGGAGCCAAGGGTTGACTAACCTGGCTCTAACCCCTTAAATTTTTAATTACTACATAAATTTTTTAGTTTATTTTATAAATAGTACTTTGTCCATATATATTTATGGTTTAGTCCACCAAAGTTTACATGTTTCTTTTTTTTTAAAAAAAAGGCCTCCTCAATGTCAATTTTTGACTCCACCACTGCCACCATCACTGCCGCCCATCCCATGTAGGTTGTTGGACGCAATTCTAATTTTCAATCACAAATGCCATGTATGAGGTTTAGATTGAACAAAATTTCGTCAATTGATTAGTTTCATTATTATTTTTTTTCCGTGTATATATGGTTTTTTTTGTATTGCAATCATGAGGTTGGATACATGTGAAAAATGGACTTTGTATCCCATTTTACGATAAAAGAACAAAAATAAATATAATTGTGCTTGGCTCCGCCCTTAACCACCACTAATCTTTCGGCCTCCACCTTTCTACTACTCATTGCGCAGAAAATGTCTATTGATTCTATTTATCAAAATAACTTATTAATAGAAATAAATATTATAATTAATTAAGAAAACATTTATAATTAAAAAATGATTAGTCATTTATTATGAGCAATTAGTGAAACACTAATTAATAAAACACTTTATAATGAATAGATTATTTATTATGTGCAATTAGTGAAACACTAATTAATAAAGCAATTATGGTATTTAAGTTGAAGAAACCACCACTGTTGATTTATCTTTTCTATCAATTCCAACCAAGGTGGAACACTGGTTAGAGGCCACTCTTATGACACAATAGGTCACGAGTTCGAACCTCCCCGTTATAATTTTTGAAATTCCATATCTTGACTTGAGTATTCATTTTTCATTCATAATATTGGAATTAATGCCACGTGTGCGAGTTGTAGGGGTGGTCAGGAGAACCACAACCCTTGATTTATCTTTCCCACGGACAAATCCTGACCACCACTCAGACATGCAAACTTTTTTTTTTTTTTAATAGGAAAGAACGTACATTATCACTTAAACTAGATTTTAAACTAGGAGGAGTATTTCATGAGATCTCCAAACTCGTGAGCGGAGACTCGATCCGCTGATCTCCTACTTGAGAGTCAGGCTAATCCTTGATGGTTGACAGGCAAACTTAGCCTAGCTTTGTTTTGTATTCTTGACTAGCCCTTAACCCGTGCCGTAACGGCACGGCCATGATGTTGGTTCATTTTTAATATATCGTATAATTTGTGTCCCGAATACTTATCAACTCCTTATGATTTAATATGTGTTTGTCATAAAAATAGTTGGAATTTTCCTCTCTTTTTTACTTTTTTTTCCTTTAATATTTTACCGCCGGAGATTTGCTCAAAAGAAAGAAATATAATCTTAACTTCCAGACACTTTTTTTATTTAGGTTCATTGCTTATAATGAGATAATGCTCTATATGAACATGGAAGTTTAAATATTTTTTGGAAATATGTCGTCGCAGCGCTCATCTCGGTGAAATCAACTAATCAATATCGTCCATAAAAGTCTCCACATGCTCCTATTTCGCTCCAGCTGACTCATCTATCACGGTCATGTTGTCGATCCTCCAAATAGGCAGAGAATAGTATTTTTTTGCGTCGAACGAATGATACAAACTATCCAATGTGACATGATTTTCCTGTAATTTTTCAACACCCATTAGATGACAATGTTTAAAATGTGTACCCATTACCTTTTCGAAGGGATTGTATGTATGCGAACCTCTGCCATTAAATCTTCAACAAAGTATTGTGACCAACAATTCGTCTTAACGAAGGCTTTGGTAACTTCAAAAGTCTTGGACATTTTGTCACTTCCGTATGTTCCTACCTTCACTTGGAATACAATATGGCGACACATTACCTCATAAAGAACCTTGAACACATATTGTACTCCATGATCCTATTTCAAATTAATAGATTGTCAATAGATCCTTTACCAAAAGTTGACATATCCTACGTTGAATATTTATAAAAAAAAAATTATGGTATTGTGGATCGTTGCTTTCTAAGACTGTAGTTTTCAAAATTGGCCTCTTCAAGTCCCACGGCTTTCTAAGTTTATGTATCTTGTTTGTTTTTAACATTTTAGTTATCCATATTATGTTTGTTACTAACTTTAAACTTGATGTCATCTTCTACAGTGAACTTTATGTGATTTCAGAATCGAAATAGTTATACCTCTTTCATTCGTATCAAGTAATACGTTGTATATCCCAACAATTCTTCTACAACAATTCCTTTATTTTTCCGTTTCTGGACCATCAATAGCCATTATTGTCAAACACAATCTGTCTAATTTTTGTTGATGTTATGTATTTGCAATGTTCATTTTTCTTAAATAAATAGATTGTGGAAAAACTAAAAAAAAAAAGAACATAAGTATTACATCGGGTCTAAATTACTATATCCAAAATACTCCGGACACTGCTTCTGGTGCCTTGTTTCCTCAAATTCCTCGTTGCATTCTATACAGTATAGGAAACACCAATCATTTGCGAAATGAGCTATTTGCGCAAGTGTGGTCAATGTATCCCTTGCCCGTAATAATAATAACAACACGTCAATTTTTTCTAGGCATCCAATTGTAAATGGTATGAATCTAATAGATTTGAATTATACCTCAATCTTAGATATCACCTTCTTCTCACATAACATAGCAATTGAGGGAGGACAAATCTTGACCACTCTTTACATAGGCAGAGTTAGCCAAACTGTGTTTTGCAATTGTCTTACGTGAAAATTATTATTAATCCATATTTTAGTCAGCTCCTATCAAAGCCGATCTAATTAGTCCTATAGAAAGTTAATCTTAAATTTTTGACCTTATCTCTTGACCAAATTATTCAAGTATTCTCAGTCATGTTCTGCGTGTGATCTACCCATATGTGTCTACTCTACCTTCTAACTTGAGTGAATGAAACCTATACATATTGATCCGTAATTTGATATTGTTGATTTGTCATCAAGAGGTCGCATGATTTGAGAATGTAAAATATAAAAAATATTCTATAAACATCGGAGGCGAAATTTAGATTTATGATTTAGAGTTTTTTATGATGATTTTGATGAACAAACATAATTTTCATACAAATATTTTAGAATGCAAATACATTTTCCCGGTCAATAAGGTTTTATATCGGGAATTGAGTGAAAGTTGTTGTCTTTGTAGGTAGTTGTCGCGAAACAACTCGACATTGATGGTCTTTCAGGAAAAAGAATGTAATAGTACTTGAGAGAGCGATAATGTTATCTTACGCGGGTACACCAATTGCCTTTATATAATACGGGTGATCGAACAGTCATGATCATATTGTCTTATACGTTCCGGTATCATCCTCGAAATATTTGGTTTTTGTCCTTATCAATCGTGCTAAAAACAACCAATTACATCTTTCACAATACAATAAAACTCACTAAAAAGCAAAAACTATTATTATACACTACTATTACCAACACCCGCACCACCATAAAAACCATCCACCGCCACTATTTCTTCCACCAATAGTAATGTTACCGCCTCCACCATTCAAAAACACCCGCCACCGCTTATACTAACCCTACTTCCACTACCACCATTAGAATTAATATAGTTTTTAGTAAAATTATGTATTTATGTTAGATTATTAAAGGGACATTTATAATAGAAATTTAATTAATCATTTATCTTTGCCAAGGACAAATCCTGACCACTCTTTACATAAACAAATCGACATAAATAATTTCATATGTTCTGATATTGATTTGTGTCGTTCGTTTAGTTATTACATAACATGACAATTGATTGCACCAATTTTTTAAAATGGACATGTGTTTTATCGAGTTTATTTTAACATTAGAATGATCAACCACGTTTTATACTTTATAATATAACGTTACACATTTTGTGGCGTTACGAAATTAGCATAATATGTTTTAGTTCACCAATACACTCCACCACCATAAAACCATATGAATCCACTTTTTTTATCCACCACCACCTAGTGGCGGAGCCAAGGATTGACTAACCTGGCTCTAACCCCTTAAATTTTTAATAACTACATAAATTTTTTAGTTTATTTTGTAAATAATACTTTGTCCATATATATTTATGGTTTAGTCCACCAAAGTTTACATGTTTCTTTTTAAAAAAAAAAATAGGCCTCCTCAATGTCAATTTTTGACTCCACCACTGCCACCATCACTGCCGCCCATCCCATGTAGGTTGTTGGACGCAATTCTAATTTTCAATCACAAATGCCATGTATGAGGTTTAGATTGAACAAAATTTCGTCAATTGATTAGTTTCATTATTTTTTTTTCCGTGTATATATGCTTTTTTTGTATTGCAATCAATTTTATTTTAACATTAAAAAATCATGATTTATACGATATAGTACCAAAGATAACAGGTACCATTTGGGTGATCCAACTACGATCATGAAAATATTGTCTTGTATGATATCATCCCGAAATATATGGTACCTTCCTTTATCAAAAGTGTTAAAAACAACCAACCACATCTTCCACACTACGATGTTATCGATGTTGTAACGACAACATAAAATTAATATTGTCCATCACTACTCACCAAAGCATTCACCGTCACTACTTCTTCCACCACAAACCAGGGCGGAGCCGGGATTTTGAGGAGAGAGGGAGAAAAATTCTTGGCAAGTTGGATACATGTGAAAAATGGACTTTGTATCCCATTTTACGATAAAAGAACAAAAATAAATATAATTGTGCTTGGCTCCGCCCTTAACCACCACTAATCTTTCGGCCTCCACCTCTTCTACTACTCATTGTCGCAGAAAATGTCTATTGATTCTATTTATAAAAATAACTTATTAATAGAAATAAATATTATAATTAATTAAGAAAACATTTTTAATCAAAAAATGATTAGTCATTTATTATGAGCAATTAGTGAAACACTAATTAATAAAACACTTTATAATGAATAGATTATTTATTATGTGCAATTAGTGAAACACAAATCAATAAAGTAATTATGGTATTTTAGTTGAACAAACCACCACTGTTGATTTATCTTTTCTATCAATTCCAACCAAGGGTGGAACACTGGTTAGAGGACACTCTTATGACACAATAGGTCATGAGTTCGAACCTCCCCGTTATAATTTTTGAAATTCCATATCTTGACTTGAGTATTCATTTTTCATTCATAATATTGGAATTAATGCCACGTGTGCGAGTTGTAGGGGGTGGTCAGGAGAACCACAGCCCTTGATTTATCTTTCCCACGGACAAATCCTGACCACCACTCAGACAAGCAAACTTAGCCTAGCTTTGTTTTGTATTCTTGATGTGTTTATATGTAGGTATTATGGTTTTATAAACCTTTGATCTTTTCGATCGGTCGGTTCTGGGTGATGTCGGTCGGTATCTTTATATAACCGAGTAACACCGGAAATAGCTCGATGTTTTTATGCAAGTACCGTACAAGGCCGTAAGCAACATCGGTCTCGGGTTGGTTCGGTGGTTTTTAAGTCGGGTCGGCCGGTTTGGACGGGTCCATGTGCACCCCTAAATTATTAACTTCAAATCAGATACAGTTTGGGGTTTATTCAAAAAAATGACGTCAAAGGTGTGAGATAGTGTGAGAATAAAAGTGTGAGCGGATCCGCCCTCTTTATTTATAAGAAAAAAGTGACTTCTCTTTTATCTAGATTCTTTCTTTATTTTTCCTTCACACCACTATATATATATTAGTTCACGCCTTCATCACTATTAGAGAAATTTTTTTGAAGATAACTCGCACCTTAGTATCGCATCATCTAATTTACTCCAATCGGTTTCATGAATGAACTCATATAGGTAGTTCAGTCTGTAAAACGAACTCGAAACAATAGTTCATCCCATAAAATGAACTCGAAATATTATTTTATTCTCTAAAATGAACTCGTAGTGTATTTCATTCCGTAAAATGAACTTGCAAAGGTAGTTCTAACTAGTCATACTTCTAAAGTTGGAGTTCATTATGTAGAATGGACTCTATAATAATGATGTTCATTCTTGAACATATGAACTACATTACATTCTGGAAAATGAACTGATTATTAGCTAAACTAATATCATGAAGATCAAAGCTTCGAAAACTAGTGGCATTTTGAATATATAAAATTTCTTAAATTCCGACTTGTAGTTTGGAGATATGTTATTTTAAAGTTTTTTTTCCCTCTTCTTATACTAAGGATAGTTCATATACTATTTTAAAAATGATGACGTCATATCACATGTGACAAAATATGATCAATGAGTAATTAGTTCGGGCCGATATGACCAAACTGACACAAATACTAAGGATAATTCATATACTATTTTAAAAATGATGACGTCATATCACATGTAACAAAATATGATCAATGAGTAATTAGTCCGGGCCGATATGACCAAACTGACACAAATATTTTGTATTTGGATTGAATAGTAGTTTCCAGTTTCTAGCAATAATTCCTGCCTTGTTGTTAGATAACCAAATAAGGTACCAATGTCTCTTTATGAATTCACGTGTTTTATTTGTGAAATTGATGTAATTAGACGTCTTAAATTTTGTGATGTGACGTTGCTTGTTGAAGTTAAAGTTCTAATTAATCCTTTGTGTGAGCCCATTGATGACTGGTTGTGCAAGTTTGAAGCCTATGTCGTTTTATCACCTTCTTCAACCAAATAAGTTATACACACCTTGTGCTACTATATAGATTAGACTCAAACACTCTACTAGCAATGTATACAGACTCTAATGTTCATCTCATATATGTCAGTGAGAATGGTATGACTTACAACCAAATGAGGATTTAATTGTCATCTTTAACAACAGAAACAGAATCTTGAAGCACCAAATTTCCACGAGGCAAAGAAGCCTAAACATATTTAGAGAAAGAACAATGAAGAATAAGATGCTCAACTGTTTCAAGTGTATTACAATCACACATACTACAAGTATTATCCTGGTTACGTTTAATAACAGACAATCTATCCTTAGACGACAGAATGCCTTCAATGCATTTCCATAAAAACAATTGTACTTTAGGAAAAAAGGAAGCCTTCCGAAGACTGGACGGATTGGGATATACCCAGATTAATTGGGTTATACCAAGGACTCAGATAAAGGGCTACGGGGGTGTCAAAATGGGTGAAGTTACAAACTACCCTTCCCATTATAATTAAAACTTAAACTAATTCATCTCTCATTTCATTTTCATTTCATCTTATCCTCTTCCCTCTTCTCATTTACCATACCAACCAAGGCCCCCCCCACCTACATCCAAAACCTTTGAAAAATCGTTGATTAATTCGTCGTGATCGTTGATTCAAAAATTCCATCATTGATTAATCTTCAAACATGAAGCCGCGTGTGAAACAAACTTATAAAAGACCTAGTACTGATGACCTTGGCATTGGAAAATCTGTTCAATGCAAACGGAAGATAAAACAGTTGAAGAAGAAGAAATCCCTGAAACTGCTGAAACTGAAGAAATAACGAGATTGAGAAAGTAAGTGATTGCATAAACTCACTCAAGTACTTTACTTTGTTGTTTGCATGTCCAATTAGGTCAAAAAATTCAAAATTCTGAAATTGTTGTTATGTAGCTGTGGATGGGGAAAAACGGTTCGCTGGTTTTTTAGGAAAGTGAAGAGTCGAGCGTGTTGTCGAGACCCCTCAACCGGGCAAACTGCTTAACCTCACACAGATGCACTGCAAATGGAGTGCTTAGATTTGAGAGATCAATCTGTAGGACTCCATCTTAAACCAAGTCAATGGCCGTTCCAGAGTCAATTCGGCCGCAAAGAGGGAGATGGGTTGATCTGTAGGAGGGAAGCTGAGCATTATGTGGGATCAGTGATGATCAAGGATTGTGGATGTGTTGAAGGTTTCTGCAATAATTGATGAACTGTTGAGTTCGAATAAGTTCTGATGGATTGATGAATTTAGTAGTTACTCGAGAAATTATGTGTAGACGATTGATGATAGCTAGTGATCATTCGTTGTCCTCAATCATGGATTCAGGGACTTATTTATATTGTTAGAGTTGTGAACACCTTGATCCCTGTAAGTGTGGCGGTTTCATGAGCGGAAGAGTGGACAAGTGGAAGATCGTGGTAAAGTCAGTTCCATGTCGTGTGGAGACTTGACGGATCGTGCACCCACTACTTTGCTAACTCCTTCGACCGTTTACACAACTTACGCACATTTCTCGTCGTGATGAATCCACGTGCTGTAGACCGCCAGACCAAAACCCTAGTTGTTATCCCCCAATTTGACGTGATTGATGTCTCACGAATCGTGGAGTCTGCATGACAGACGTGTATTTAGTTTGTCAGTTGTTGACTGATTAGACAATGAGTCTAGGTTTTGTTGAATCGAGCATGTTTGACAAATGCTCAGCGATTCATGAATGTTAATGCTCGTCTGAGTAAATATTGTAAATTCAACGAGTTGTTGAATATTGATGAGTTACTGAATATATGTGGATTATTCGAGCAACTGAGCAAGTATTGCTCGATTCGACGAAATACTGATAAATTACTGAATATTGATAGTAGGATCAATATTCGAGCAACTGAGCAAGTATTGCTCAATTCGACGAATTACTGAATATCGAGAATTTGACGAGCAACTGAGCAGGTATTGCTCAATTCGAAAAAATATTGAATATTGATAATTTGACGTGCAATTGAGCAAATATTGCTCAATCCGATAAATTACTAAATATTGATAGCTGTATCAATATTCGAACAATTGAGCAAGTGTTGCTCAATTCGACGAATTATTTATAGGTGACGTGACCCAATTAAAATATTGGTAGATTACCGAATATTATATATTTAATCCCCATGGATAAACATAAGTTTATTTAGCGTTTGAACTTGCTCGGAATAATGATTTGTTGAGCGTTTGTTCGAAAACCCTAATTTTTGCTGAATTGCTCATTAGTCGACGAATTGATGAAAAAATAGGTCATGAGCGAAGGAGGGATCGACCACATGAGACTATGGACGTCCACGTGATGCCAAGTTGCTCGAGTGAGCGTGCACCAGGGTTCTCAGTTGGAGAGTTGGTGAAGGAATGATGAATAAGTGCCGGTTTCATCATTTATTTGCTGGTTCAACATTAGGTAAAACCTAAGTATGAAAGATGGGGAACCGACCAAGAGAGCGTGGGACCGGCTCTTGGTGATCACGGGACCAGTTGTTGTCCGTTTGAGCAATCCCCAGGTTGGTGGAGAGAGTTTGGGCCCAATATGAGCGATTGCGCAAATTAGGTCAAAAGTGTGAAAACGTGTGGGACTGGTTTGTGCAAGCCCTGGGAATAACATTATGGTTTCATGAATTTAGGAAAATAATAATTATAAAAGACTTAGAATTGCAAGGTGTGGGACCGGCCATGGCTAGGGCATGGCCGGCCGGCTATGTTGCCCGGTCCCACAACACTTTCCTAATTTTATATTATTATTTTTCATGAAACCATGATGTTATGGAGAATCCATGAGTTTTTGTTGAAACAGAGGAGTTTCATGAGTTTAGGGAATAATAATTATAAAAAGCTAGGGATTGTGAGGTGTTGGACCGGCCACGGCTAGGGCATGGCCGGACGGCTATAATGCCCAGTCCCGTACACCTTTCCTTATTTTATAATATTATTATTTTTCATGAATCCATGAAGTTATGGGGAATTCATGTATTTTGCAAAAACAAGGAAAGTTGCTAAAATCAAGGAGTTTTTCATGAGTTCATGAAAATAACAAAATAATGGAAGAAGCATGGGGACCGGCCACGGCTAGGGCATGGCCGGCCGGCCGGTGGGCCCGGCCCCTGGGCGCTCCTTATTATTTTATTAGTATTTGTTGTTTTCTCCCATTTTGCGTAGGATTCCTCATCTATTCATATTTTTTGGATGCTCGTTCGTGCATCCGGGTGCTCAGTAGTGCATCATTGTCTAGTAAACTTACACCATTTTTTGTGGGGCTTACTCGGTGATAATCCAGATGCCCGGTTGTTGAGTATTTATTGCTAATCCATGAAATTCAGTGTAGAATAATTCATGAAATTGAACAATAAAAATGAGTAGTTATTTATTATCAATTCATAGGATCAGTTGTGGATTCGACCATGAATTCGGCATAATAAAACAGGCATTACCATTCCATGGGATCGTGGATTCGACCATAAAATCGGAGTAATAAAATTATCTATTACCATTCCATGAGATTCGTGAAATCGAAGTAATGAGATAATACAGTCGTTTATTGCCATTCCATGGGATCAGGCCGTGGATTCGACCACGGAATCGTAGCAATTGTTATTGCCATTCCATGGGATCAGGTCGTGGATTCGACCATGGAATCTGAGCAATTGTTATTGCCATTCCATGGGATCAGGCCGTGGATTCGACCATGGAATCGGAGCAATTGTTATTGCCATTTCATGGGATCAGGCCGTGGATTCGACCATGGAACCAGAGCAATAATAGATTATTCTGGGAATTCAGTGGTGAATGTCACGACAGAATTAATCTATTGCAGAAAAGATATTAGCCAGTTAAAGCGTCATATCCATTCTGAATGGTGCATAGTCAGGGAGTCACGAGTGTTGCTTACGACCTGAAGGCATTAGTGCTCTCAATCTACGGAGAACCGCCTGAATCTATACACAGTCTCTTCACATAGTCAGGGAACGGTGAGTGTCACCGACGTCCTGAAGGCGTCCGCCACCCAACTATTCTTCTATGTGGAGAGAGGTACCTCTCCTGCAGTCTGGGAACAGTGAGTGCCACCGACGTCCTGAAGGAGTTAAGCTCTCAATCTACGGAGAACCGCCCAATTATGTTATTCTGCATAGAGTGCATGATGAAATGCTACGGATCGAATCGCTCAGCTAGTGGGGATTTTCGAAAACATATTCATCATGGCTTCGTAAAATATGAATCGTTGCATGCCTGAAAGCCGTGTCAAAACATGCCTCATGATTTTACGGTTTTGCCCTTTGTTGAAAATCCACCATAAACATTAAGTCCCCTGCTTAGTGGGGAACAGTCATGTTCCGCAGTAATGCATTGAATGGTGATTTTCGGTCGATGAGATCAGTGGTTGAACTCAGTCTACAAAGGTATGCTTAGAATTCTCGGTTTGCTGTAATGGTGTCAGTACGGGCAAATATTTGAGTGAGGATCCCAATAACGTGATAGAGCGTTATTTTGTGGACGCGGAGAGGTGAGGTGCTGCTGATTTGGACGTTCAAAGGCTCAGTTTTGGTCAGTTTAGGATTTACGGGCCCGAGCCCAACAAGGAAACCGTTGTGTATTAGGTTTTGGAAATAAAATTGGTATAAAAGGTAAGTAACCCTAATATTTTTTGTTTTGATCGATTGAGCACCTTCATCTCTTCATCACCTTCACGTGTGCAGCAGGGAAGGAAAAGAAATTTTTTTGCCGGAATCAGCACCGCCGTCCGCCGCCATTCAATGTCCGGCCAAAATCTGGCCGTCGCCGACAGGTAAGTCCGTGCAATATATTTTTTTTTTACTGTATGTTCTATGATTTCATGAGTTATTCACAAAACAAAAAACCCTATAGTTGCAAGCATGCGTATGATTTATGAAGAATTTGTTTTTAGAAAACGTATGAATGCCCGTGTTCGTTAGTTTTAGGAAACGAACAAAAATCCCTAATATGGAAGAGATACATAAAATTTTGCATAGACATGGTATAGTTGCAGTAGTAAAAGTTTTGTTTATTATGTTTCATGAAAACCCAAGTTTGTTTTTGAAGCATGAACTTTGCAAATACTTTTGGAAACGTAGGTTTGTTCGTAAAAGTAACAAATAATAATCCTTAGAGTCAAAGGAATTTTGAAAAGACCTGGAGTTCATGATGAAAATTTGTTTACGAACTTCCAAAATTTTGTTTGAAATATGTAGACTTTTACAAAAATAGAAAAGACCCTCGTTTCATAAACGAATGCTCGATTGAGCAAAAAAGTTTTTTTTTTTGTATATTTACGTGAGTTATTAACTCACGATTTTTTTTTTTTTTAAAAGGTGCGTGACTTATTCACGCTTTATTAAATATAAATCAAGTTTTGATTTATGAAAAATTGTTGAAAGCAAACAATTTATGAGTTGATGAATTCGTAGTGTATGCATGAGTTTAGTGATTTATAGTGTATGTACACGTAAAAATCAGCGAATGTTCACATAGAGGGTTATCTGAATTATTCATTGTTTCTTGTGAAGTCAGTGTTGACTCTTGAATAATATGTTTTATGCTCGACTTTGCAGGTTTTGAAAGAACAAGCAAGTTTCGGGGTTTTACGTTGACGCTGATTGTGAGCATCGTAATTGTTTGGTTGCTTTAATTCCATTGTATTGATGAAACTTGTGTGGAATGTTGCAGCGATTTGGCGAAGATGACTCAATTCCGTGATGATGCTGAAAGCGACGTTTCCAGGGAAGACACTTCTGGAGATGATGATTGCTCCAGGGATGGCGATTCTGGAACTTCTCAGGGGAATGAGGAAATTCCCAAACCCAAGAACATTCCAAGCATCAAAGACAGATTCTTTGAATATTTGTATAGGCCTGAAAAATGTCCTTTAGATTCTTCGTTTAGGTTGCTCATAAATCCCAGGACTACTGCTCAGAATAAGTTGGTGTCTCCTCCAGCAATAATTCGGTTCTGTTTGGAAGGGAAACATTACTCGGCTTCTCATGTGGAACTCAAACTTTCTCGGAAGCCGCTGATGCATTTTTCTGGATAGGCAAGGCATATGCTAGGTCACAGCCGTGTGAGGACCTTGCTGGATAGTGCGCAGGTGACGCGAGCCATTCAAGCTGCTGGAGATTTGATCATTAATCATGATATACTAGGTATCGTGGCTTTGCTTGCTTGTTGGTGTATTCCTACTCACACCTTCATATGCAGATGGGGAGAGTTCACGATTACTTTAGAAGATGTAGTCGCTTTGTTGCATCTTCTAGTCACCGGAAATTTCCTTGGAGAACTTTCGACAGAGGAGAAACTGATATCTCATACTTTGGAAGCTAAAATGCATGAGTTCAACGAGTCTCCCAAATTTTGCTATGCTCAATGGTTGAGATACTAGTGGCCGAGAGATAGATTTCCTGAAGAACCTGTTGATGGTACCCTGTCCATCGCTGCTTTCTTGTGCTTATGGATTTCCAGAGATGTTCTTGAGGACAGCGGACATTTGTTGAAGCCGTTGGTGATACCATTTGCCATTAGAATGGCCAAAGGTGAGAAACTTCCAATTGGTAGCCTGTTTTTAGGTTCACTGTTTGCCAACTTGGACTCTTTGGTTATTGACTCCAGTGTCTCTAATGGTTTCATGAAAATTGAAACATATGCTAATACCATGTTCCTCCAAGCTTTGATGTGGGAGCATCTTCAAAAGTATGCTCCGATTCCCCGTAGTGTTTTGCAAGGGCCTAATGTCGACACTCGCCATGCTTTCCTCGAGAAAGACAAGGCCATGATCATGAGGTGGTCTACAACGCATCCGCAATACAAGATATGCATCACTGATATTTTGGATATTGAATCCAAGTTCAACTTTCGCCCCTGGTGTTGGTCCCTGATCTCTTCTCACAATTGACCACCTTCAATGCTGGTGAAGAAAATATCTTGTTGAAGACCGGTGCTGATTTGAATTATGGAGAGAGATCTTTCATATTAGGTTGCACTCCTGGCCACCTAGTATCAGTAATGCATGGAGAATTCAGAGTAGAGGAATATAACATTGATAGGGCAGCTCGGCAGATGGGCGTAGACCAGTGTATCCCAGGTCACCGAATGAACAAACCATCAATTGAGTATTTGAAGGATAATCTGGATTGCACTCATGTGGAGGGAAATGAGTATTTATTCCCATGCTCTGATCGTGCTAATTTTGTGACTCCGGGTTACATAGGCTTCTGGCGTCAGCAACTTGAGCGTCTGTATTCCTTTGTGATGGATGTTAAGTCTCCAACGCAAGATTTTCCTTCTCTTGACTCTATTAATGCTCGACCAAGGCTAAAGTACCTTTCCCGTGGTGACAAGAGGAAGACATCTCCGGAATGGGCGCAGGTAAGCCTCTTTTCTTCACGATCGGTGAAAGTAAAATAGATGTGTTTTTAATCATCCATTGATTTTGTGTAAGATGGCCGTGCTGTGAGGCCTCGAATCCGTGTAAACTTCTTAGACCTCCAAGAAAGTCCCCAGGGTGGAGAAGGAAGAAGCAAAACAACTCATAGAATGATACCGAATAATGTGCAGTCCCCTGCCGCTTCTTTGTTGAGTTGTTAACACTTCTCTTATCGTTGCAAATTTCTTTCCCATATAATCAGGATCTTAGAAGAGTATTGCTAATTTGTTTCAGAATTTTGCTCCATCGATTATTGACGGTCTTCATCTTTCCTCTATACGAGCAATTCAGGGATCCAGCACCGACGGAGAGGTTGATGTGAGTATCCTTTCATGTAAGTGATTTCGGCATCTCCTTGAATGAAATAATGATGATTATTGTTGTTGGATCCAGGAGGAGATTGTTGTGGAAATCCAACACGGTCATGCTATTCATTCATCTTTGAATAGTAGTGAGAAAGAGAATCTTCAAGAATCACGACTGAATGGAAATAATGGTGCTCCCAATGTTGATGCCGACCCTGTTAACCCTTCGAATGAGTTGGAGACTCCTCAAGTAAGTATCCACTTTGTGTTATCTTTATAGAAGTGTATGATTGCTGACTTGTGAATGAATGAATGAGAATCCCGATGAATATATGGGAAATTTTGCCGAAATACGTCATCAGAAAAATCCAGACCCCAGGTTTTTAGTAAAAATGCTGTAGAATCTTCATCTGACATCAGATTTCCGCGATCTACCTATGTATATTTAAGCCCAGGAAATTTCCAAGCTTTTTCAAAGGATCTTTTTAAGTTTTGAGCACTTTTAGGGGTCGAAATCGATGAAACAGTAAACTTCCAGGAGGCCTCCAGAAAATTTTTAGTTGGTATGAGGTCTAATGTTTTGGCCACAACTCCCTGCTCGTCATCCAATTGCTATGAAATTTTGATATGTTGTAGATGACATCCATACGAAGAGAATGGTATATGACTAAACCTTACACTCCTTACCAATTGCTCCCAGTTCGTCGTCTTATACAGAGTAGTATAAAATTTTCCTGATGGACTTATTGAAAAGCGTGTCTTATGACTGTTATGCTATTTGCTCATGTATTGGACGCATAGTAGAGAACTTAGATAATGTTAGTTCACTTACATGCTGGACTTTATGATTGCGTTGAGTTCCCATGCTTGGACCGATCTAATCCCGTGTAATTTTCTTATTAGGTGTCAAATGCCGAAGCTGAGAATAATGAGACCAATAATGATGATTCGAGCAATCCCGGCGCTGTTGATAGTGAGACAACCATCTCTGCACTTCAAGGCCGTGAGATGGTTGTTGCTGATATTGTTGAGGCGATTGAAACACCAACGGTGATTGCTCCAGGAACAGAAGAAGCCGTGCTGAGAGTAGACAATACTGTCCCAGAAGAAGCTGCGCCTATGATTGTTGAAGTTGCTCCTGAGATTGAGAACCGTATAATAGTGCATGAATACTCTACTGCAGGGATTTTTCGTGAGCCTCCATTTTGTGCTTCACTCCCATATCATGTATTTGTTACAAGAGATCCTGAACGTAGCTTATTCTTGACCATGCAATTAGGAAACATATTGCGTGTCATAGATGATATCCGTACCAGACCCAGAAGTATTGTTACTCGATATGTACTCTTTGATTGGGAGTACAACTTGGAGAATTCTGAGAGACTTGGCTTTAATCTGAAGTGGCTTCGTCAGAAGATCAACACCATCAAGGATGCAGTAGTGAAGAATATACCTTTTACCAGTGATCTTTGTGGTGGAGAAAATGGCTAAGATTGCTGAGTTGACTCAAAAGCTGGAGTTGGAGAAAGCGACTTTGCAAGTCTTGGAGGATGCTGAGAAGCAGAAATCGTACTTTGATGGCTTTCTTTAGTTTTCTTTCCATAATCTCTCGAACTCTGAACTTCTGAGAGATGTGAGATTTTGATTTTGAATTTCTGGTTTGGTTTTGAATTTTGATAGGTTTTGAGTTTTTTGAATGACTGAGGATTTTCTTTCGGATTTTGGATTTGATAGAGATTTTTCTTAAATAAAAGAACTTTGATAAATTGCTGAATTCAAATACTGGATGCAAGTATTGCAAACGTTTTGGAGGAATTGAAATTACAGGTAAAAGAAAATCCTAAGATGCGAATCGTCAGATGTCTTGAGCGTTTGTCTTGGACATAGAACACCCAATGTTGAATGCTTCATGCGTCAAAAATCTTGAGCCAATTTTCATGAAACACTGGTATACTCGTCTTGCCCTTGATGTCGGCCAATTTGTAATATCCTCCAGCAACTGACTTAGTGATCATAAAAGGCCCTTCCCAGTTTGAGCTCTTTGTGGAATGCAAATTGCGTCTAGTTGCTTTAAGAACCAAATCTCCTTCACGAAATTTGTTAGGTTTGGTGGTTCGTGCCCTGAATATTTTCCGTTTGTTCAGAATTCTTCGCACAGCGGGATGCTCTGTTGGCAGAGTTTTCCAATTATGTGGCACATATGGACACTCGTGCAAGGGAGAATATTTAGGATACTGATTGTGAAACTCGGTAATTATTCTATCAATGACCGTGTTAGTGAGATGTTGAATTCCGAGAGGTTCGACATCTAACCACTTGGTGAAGTATTGTTGAGGTGAGACCAACCACTCATAACGTTTGGTGACAGCTGAGTCATGAGTAAGATCAAGTCCCCTGACCAGAGTTGCATATTTGAAAATTGGTAATATAGATGCATGAGGGGAAATGAGACTTGCCTGCGTGTGGAACTTTTTGACAAATTCATGTGCGCTTTCTTTAGGTTTTTGTGTGAGTTCCATCAAGGTTTCGACTTTTCCCAAATGCTTAAAAGGTGGAGTGTCCTCCATTTCTTCTGAACTAGAGCTTTCCTCTGAGTCGGAGCTTTCCTCAACAGAGAGTTGTGCAATTGATGATGTTGTAGTGACCTTTCCACCATGAATCCATGCTCGGCCAAGAACCGTGTCATATTCTAGATCTTCTATAATTATGAAAAACTTGGTTTCAGTCCAAGTTGAGTCAGTTTTCACTTTGAGAACGATGTAACCGTAGGCGTCTCTGGAGATTCCTTCATGGTATCTGACTGAGATAGGAGCATGAGTTGCTTCTCGTCGGGTGATGCTAGCGGCTCTGAGGGTTTTCAAGGGAATGATGTTAACAGCGGTGCCAACATCGACCAACGCTCGCTTGAATTCGTTTCCTTTGAGGTGAACTGTGGTGAGAAGTCCCCAGTCGTACATCTCCTTATATGTTGCTGGAGGTTCAGGGAGTATCTCCTGAATTTCTAACCGTTTTCCAGACACAATATGGTTCAATGCAGCAAACATATCGTTTCTTTGAGCTTTCGATAAGTACAGTAACTCACAGACATGCTCAATTATGGATTGAACCGCTTCCTTGACCGGCTGCTCAGAGAGTGTGAATGTTCTGATTAGGAGAGGATTTCTGTGCACTCCTTCAGTCCTCAGTTCCCCTGAGTCAGCCTTTTCTTTGAATATGCGCTTCAGGGTTCTGCAATCACTTGTCGGATGACTGACATACCTATAGAAATAGCAGTAGCGTGCATATTCCATCTGTTCTTCAATTGGTTCCTTTTTGACAGGAGGTAATTTGATCGCACCGTCTTGGATCCAGACTTCCAACAGTTCGATCACTTCTTCAATAGAAAAGGGGAAGTCAGGTGCATCTTGATCAATTAGTTGATGTTGAGTAGGCGATTGTGCATTCCTGGCTTGACCATCTTTCCTTGGCGCTTTTGAGGGATTAGACGCTGGAGGAGCATTCTTACGTGGCAACTCGTGCTTGCCTTTTCTTTTGCTCCCAAACCCTTCAAGAACATTCATGGAAGTTTCAACACTCGATGTACTGCAACACCGAAGTTATCGCTTGTTGATTAGACGCTGCGGTATTGTGTTTTGGTGTCTTTCGATTCTCTACTTTGACAGTCTTCACCTCCGTTCTTTCTAGCCACAAATATTGTGTTTGAGCGGTTAGTTGTTGATCGCTTGGCCGATTAGGTTTGATTTGTTTTTCGTTATTTGAAGAATTCGAGAAGGTCATGTATAAACGAAGATTTTCCAGCAAAGCTAAGCTAATTCCTTTGATTATCTATAGACTGAGGGATCATCCCATTGATGCACAAATCCATTTGTTTTGAGTTATTTGCTTTTAATCCTTTATCGGTATAGTGTATGCATTAGTTTTCTTATTGTTTGCATCTTCATTGCATCTTAGTTAGTTGTTGTTCATCCCATGATCCTATTTAACATTGGGATCATGGCAATCCAAAGCTTGAACCCGAAACTCTTCACGTAGTCATTCGGATTTTGTATTCTTCTAAGCCATCCTTCCTAAGTCGGAAAGGCTTGAGACTCTTTTACACTCGAAGTTGGAGAAGGTTTTGTGGGTACACCTCTTGTAAACCCTCACGAGACTACAACTCGTCCACTAGGGACACCTAGGGGTTTAAGGCTTAGTGCATACGCTAAATGCATTCGAGAGACCTGCGACAGGGATAGTTAGGATTTCTTATTTTTGTTTTACTTGAGGACAAGTAAAATTCAGGTTTGGGGTATTTGATGAGTGCCAAAATAGTGCATATTTATACACCTTTTTATTGGCATTTTACTCATCTTTTGCGCTTAGAAATCGATATTATCCCATATTCTCGTGTTTTCTTTGTTTTCAAGAATAAATATTTGTATTAATTAATTTTGTGTTTTTAGGTAATAAATAAAGCTTGAGTGTTCGAGGAGTCAAAAGAGCGAAGAATTGGAGTCGAGCATCTAAGGAGGCTTGATGCTAAAGCCGAAGCGGTATAGCATCATGATTCAACCCAACAAGTAGCAACTCATCTACAAGACATTTTGCGACCGGATCCGAGCGGGAGGTATCCACTCCAAACCAGATCTTTGAGATCTCTCTCATCCACATCCTCGGTCGCCAATTGTTTCCTCCTCCATCAACCCTCGATGTACTCACGCAACACCATCGCTCCCAAAACCGGCTACCTCTCTTAAATTTGTTCGGATCCTCCACCTGCTAGATCCTACGCTCTTTTGAAGCGTTCTCATCAAACCCATTTGTGCCCGCTTTGACCGTCAAATTGCCGTTATACCCCTATACTCCCAATCGATCACCTCATTCTCTTCTTTCATTTTCTCTTTCTTCTCTTCTCTCGAGAGCAACTTTACCACCTCCATATTTCTATCGAGCCTCACCTCCGCCACCTTCTTCCCCGACACCATGGTTAACACTACCTATTCCGCCTCCACCTTGATTTTGTTTTTGTCTTTAAAATAGCTTCTCATAACTCTAGAAGCTATGTTAAAGATAAACAAGACTAGGGTTTCTCATAAATCAATCAAAGGGAGTCGGAGAAGCATGAGGAGAGCCAACAACCTTCTCTGAGAGAGTATGGGTGCGAGAGATTAGGTTTGATTTGTTTTTCTGATTTTGAATTTTGGGAATTAGGGTTAGGGTTTTTTTATTTGCATGTATAAATAGAGATGATTTGTGTTTGTTTTCGGGCCTCTTCTGGATTAGCCATGCAGTCAATAGTTGTATTTTGTGTTCTAGTTTGGTGCTAGGGTTTCAATGAAACCCTAAATCCACCTCCATGTGATGTTAACTTGTGTTGAACTATTCTTGTATGCTTAAAGATTAAAGTAATTTCAATCCTAGCATCTAACATTCTTCTCTCACAATGCATACCAACGCCATGGATGCATTGTAGTTAGGTTATACTTATGTTTAGTATGTATCTTTGCAGCTCATTCCTTAGAGTTATAGGCTAATTCCTTTGATTAGTTATACTTAATTAGATAACTAATACGATCTCCGGGTTAGCACCTTACTCTATCATGTATTGAAGTTTTACAGTGAACCCAGGAAATTTATACACATCTTAAGGCCTAAACTCCCTTGACTTGCCTAACATTCATGGAAGTTTTCACGTATTTAGTCATCTTCGTTCTTTCGGATTTTCAGCTTCGTGAATTGCAAACGAAGATTTTCACAAAGCTCTATAAGCCAAATCCTTCGATAACATTGGGATCATGGCAATCCAAAGCTTAAACCCGAAACTCTTCACGGAAAGAGCCATCCTTCCTAAGTCGGAAAGAGTAACTTGCTCCGAAACAAAGAAGTACTTCCTGTAGAAATCATTAATCATTTCTCCCCAATTAGCTATGCTTCCTGGTGCGATGTTGTTGTATTAAATATATGCTCGACCCGTCAGGGATTTTGAAAACTCCTTCAAACGGACGACATGGTTGTGTTCATGTTCTCCTAATGCTTCCAAGAATCGAGAAACATGTTCTAGAGCATTCCCCGTTCCATTGTAGAGTGTGAAGGTTGGAGAAGTGTAACCCTTTGGAAGAGGGATTCTTTGCGTATCAGCAGGATATGGAGCTGATGACGATGGACTGATGGTGCATGGCCCTTTCCCTGGCTCTCCATAAAACGTTCCAGATCTTCACGAGTGATGAAACTAGCGAGTTCGAGTTCGCAGCTTTGCGGGTTTCGTCATCGTCGTGGACAGGAATAACTTCGGATCCGAGCTGGAGATGTTTCCTTGTCTTTTCCTTTCTCCCGAGTTTTGTCTGACATCTTGTCAGTGATAGTTTTGAGATGGTTACATAATTCCTTCTGATTAGCAGCCATATCGGTTTGATTTTTAGCGAGCACTTCCTGAATCTTCATGAGATCAGCGATGATGGGTGGATTTTCTCTGAGTTCCTCAGGATGTCGACCAAAGAGAGGATGATTTTCGACATTAGTCTGAGGAGGAGTAGCGTCACCACCACTGTTGGAAGCAGGAACGGTTTCTGGAGTACCACCGATGTTGCTAGTGCTAGCATTGTTTGGGTTAGGATTGGTAACTGAACTTGACCTAAGATCAACCATTTTGTGAAAATGAGAGATTGCAACCGAGAGATTAATCTCCCACTGTGGTCGCCAATCTGTGGATGGGGAAAAACGGTTCGCTGGTTTTTTAGGAAAGTGAAGAGTCGAGCGTGTTGTCGAGACCCCTCAACCGGGCAAACTGCTTAACCTCACATAGATGCAGTGCAAAGGGAGTTCTTAGATTCGAGAGATTAATCTGTAGGACTCCATCCTAAACCAAGTCAGTGGCCGTTCCAGAGTCAATTCGGCCGCAAAGAAGGAGATGGGTTGATATGTAGGAGGGAAGCTGAGCATTATGTGGGATCAGTGATGATCAAGGATTGTGGATGTGTTCAAGGTTTCTCTAATAATTGATGAACTGTTGAGTTCGAATAAGTTCTGATGGATTGATGAATTCTTGAGAGTAGTTACTCGAGAAATTCTGTGTAGACGATTGCTGATAGCTAGTGATCATTCGTTGTCCTCAATCATGGATTCAGGGACTTATTTATATTGTAAGAGTTGTGAACACCTTGATCCCTGTAAGTGTGACGGTTTCATGAGTGGAAGAGTGGGCAAGTGGAAGATCGTGGTAAAGTCAGTTCCATGTCGTGTGGAGACTTGACGGATCGTGCACCCACTAATTTGCTAACTCCTTCGACCGTTTACACAACTTACGCACATTTATCGTCGTGGATGAATCCACGTACTGTAGACCGCCAGACCAAAACCCTAGTTGTTATCCCCCAATTTGACGTGATTGATGTCTCACGAATCGTGGAGTCTGCATGACATACGTGTATTTAGTTTGTCATTTGTTGACTGATTAGACAATGAGTCTAGGTTTTGTTGAATCGAGCATGTTTGAAAAATGCTCAACGATTCATGAATATTAATGCTCATCTGAGTAAATATTGTAAATTCAACGAGTTGTTGAATATTGATGAGTTACTAAATATATGTGGATTATTCGAGCAACTGAGCAAGTATTGCTCGATTCGACGAAATACTGATAAATTACTGAATATCGAGAATTTGACGAGCAACTGAGCAGGTATTGCTCAATTCGACAAAATATTGAATATTGATAATTTGACGTGCAATTGAGCAAATATTGCTCAATCCGATAAATTACTAAATATTGATAGCTGGATCAATATTCGAACAATTGAGCAAGTGTTGCTCAATTCGACGAATTATTTATAGGTGACGTGACCCAATTAAAATATTGGTAGATTACCGAATATTATATATTTAATCCCCGTGGATCAACATAAGTTTATTTAACGTTTGAACTTGCTCGGAATAATGATTTGTTGAGCGTTTGTTCGAAAACCCTAATTTTTGTTGAATTGCTCATTAGTCGACGAATTGCTGAAAAAATAGGTCATGAGCGAAGGAGGGATCGACCACATGAGACTATGGACGTCCACGTGATGCCAAGTTGCTCGAGTGAGCGTGCACCAGGGTTCTCAGTTGGAGAGTTGGTGAAGGAATGATGATTAAGTGCCGGTTTCATCATTTATTGAATTATTGCTGGTTCAACATTAGGTAAAACCTAAGTATGAAAGATGGGGAACCGACCAAGAGAGCATGGGATCGGCTCTTGGTGATCACGGGACCAGTTGTTGTCCGTTTGAGCAATCCCCGGGTTGGTTGGAGAGAGTTTGGGCCCAATATGAGCGATTGCGCAAATTAGGTCAAAAGTGTGAAAACGTGTGGGACCGGCTTTGTGCAAGCCCTAGGAATGACCCTGGTCGGTCATTAAGGAATGCACGTGTTGCCGTGGTGTCCGTGTCTGTACTGAGAGTTTCAGTATTTTCTGATGTGCGTTCGAGCAACATTGTGAATTTTCAGAAGAGTTTCATCTTGACTGAAATTCTTGATTTTTGTTGGAATGAGCATGTATGCACAATTGATCAATATTTTGTAAACATTAAAATAGGAGTATTTTAACTTTTAAAATTTCCGTGGGAGGCTAGCCGGTCGTGTGACCCTGTTGGCTTTTGGTTTTTCATGATTTGAGCAAAATTTGAGAAGTTATGACGAAATCATGATTTTTGCTCAAACCAAGGAGTTTCATGAATTTAGGAAAATAATAATTATAAAAGACTTAGGATTGCAAGGTGTGGGACCGGCCATGGCTAGGGCATGGCCGGCCGGCTATGTTGCCCGGTCCCACAACACTTTCCTAATTTTATATTATTATTTTTCATGAAACCATGATGTTATGGAGAATCCATGAGTTTTTGTTGAACGGAGGAGTTTCATGAGTTTAGGGAATAATAATTATAAAAAGCTAGGGATTGTGAGGTGTTGGACCGGCCACGGCTAGGGCATGGCCGTCCGGCTATAATGCCCGGTCCCATACACCTTTTCTTATTTTATAATATTATTATTTTTCATGAATCCATGAAGTTATGGGGAATTCATGTATTTTGCAAAAACAAGGAAAGTTGCTAAAATCAAGGAGTTTTTCATGAGTTCATGAAAATAACAAGATAGGGCAAAATAATGGAATAAGCATGGGGACCGGCCACGGCCCGACCCCTGGGCGTTCCTTATTATTTTATTAATATTTGTTGTTTTTTCCTGTTTTGCGTAGGATTTCTCATCTATTCATATTTTTTGAATGCTCGTTCGTGCATCCGGGTGCTCAGTCGTGCATCATTGTCGAGTACACTTACACCATTTTTTGTGGGGCTTACTCGGTGATAATCCAGATGCCCGGTTGTTGAGTATTTATTGCTAATCCATGAAATTCAGTGTAGAATAATTCATGAAATTGAACAATAAAAATGAGTAGTTATTTATTATCAATTCATAGGATCAGCTGTGGATTCGACCATGAATTCGGCATAATAAAACAGGCATTACCATTCCATGGGATCGTGGATTCGACCATAAAATCGGAGTAATAAAATTATCTATTACCATTCCATGAGATTCGTGAAATCGGAGTAATGAGATAATACAGTCGTTTATTGCCGTTCCATGGGATCAGGCCGTGGATTCGACCATGGAATCAGAGTAATTGTTATTGCCATTCCATGGGATTAGGTCGTGGATTCGACAATGGAATTGGAGCAATTGTTATTGCCATTACATTGGATCAGGCCGTGGATTCGACATGGAATCGGAGCAATTGTTATTGCCATGCCATGGGATCAGGCCGTGGATTCGACCATGGAATCGGAGCAATAATAGATTATTCTGGGAATTCAGTGGTGAATGTCATGGCAGAATTAATCTATTGCAGAAAGGATATTAGCCAGTTAAAGCATCATATCCATTCTGAATGGTGCATATTCAGGGAGCCACGAGTGTTGCTTACGACCTGAAGGCGTTAGTGCTCTCAATCTACGGAGAACCGCCTGAATCTATACACGGTCTCTTCACATAGTCAGGGAACGGTGAGTGTCACCGACGTCCTGAAGGCGTCCGCCGCACAACTATTCTTCTATGTGGAGAGAGGTATCTCTCCTGCAGTCAGGGAACAGTGAGTGCCACCGACGTCCTGAAGGCGTTAATCTCTCAATCTACGGAGAACCGCTCAATTATGTTATTCTGCATAGAGTGCATGATGAAATGCTAGGGATCGAATCGCTCAGCTAGTGGGGCTTTTCGAAAACATATTCATCATGGATTCGTAAAATATGAATCGTTGCATGCCTGAAAGCCGTGTCAAAACATGCCTCATGATTTTACGGTTTTGCCCTTTGTTGAAAATCCACCAACAGCAGTAGCCGTTAGGGGTTTTTTGTTCACCTACCTTGACGACTTTTCATGTTTAGTATTAGTCGTTGTATTCCTATATTGAAGATCGTGTCGACTTTTCATATCTGAAAGTAACATTTACAGGGTCGTCAGAATATTCACCCTAACACCTTGACGACTATAGATGTTGTGTTACTAGTCGGCAACATTTGAAAGTCATAACCTGCCGACTAATGCTGTGAAAAACTAGTTTTTCCTGTGTTCCATTTTGTTATTAGCTGGCATGATATTTGAATAATAATTTGACGTCTAAGTATTAGTCGTCACTATGGGGAATAATCGACCATGCCGACTAATAACCCCCAAACATAGTTTTTCCTATGTTGAAATTGGTTATTAGTGGTTATTTATGTTTTTTCCCTAGGGTGACGACTACATTTTGGTCGTCACTTAATATTATTGTCGTCCATGATAACTTAACATATTAGTTACTTAGTCGTTTCCTTAATTCAAATGTTGAACACGATGATTAATTGAAATGTATTTTCGTTGTTCTTTTTTACGACGCAAAAGGTCAAGCAAGGAAAGAAACATGTTATTCCTTCTTCAAAACCTCCTCGCAAAGGCGACAAATACTTGACAGAAATACATAAAAAGGTATTTGTGGATCCGGGAACACTTAGGATCTGTGAACGGAATGATACTCAGCCACCACCGGAACCAAGTGATTCAGATAAAGACCAATCACTTCCATCTAGTAGAAGAGGTAATGATAATGATGATCAAGGAACTCCGGCTTCTAAAGGAGGTAATGATTGTGATGGGAATAGCATTACACCTACTAGAGGAGGTAATGATGATGGTGATAAAAATGATGATTGGAATAATGGTGATAAAGATGATGGACAAGGTGAAATTGTTGAAGAAAATAAAGATGATGAAAAAGAAGATGGAGAAGAAGAAGGTAATGATCAATAAACATGGGTTGGGATTGAACAAGTACCTTAAGTTGCAACCGGAAAATAAAATAAAATAAAATAAAGGTTATCAATAAAGCTATTGATTCCCACATGCCGCCCTCTCACTTGAAGAAGGTACAAAAAGAAGGTGATCCCATCCTAGGGTTACCTGGAGATGGTGGAAATGTTCTTTTTGGATACAAAGACTCATGGGTGTATGAAATATATTCTACTATCATAAGTAATCTCAATCTCACATTGTTGTTATGTAAGACATTCAATCTTAAATTTGTTTCAAATGTTTGTATCTTTTTTAATTGTGTGTTTTGGTATTTAGGATCATAAGAAAGTCATCCGTCTTTTGAGGCGCCAAGCTTCAAATACTATGATGAAGAAATGGCCACTTGACATAGAATGTGACATCGTGAAAGAAATTGTCAAAAAATTTGGGTTGTTGCATGCGGTGAAGAGTTCAGTTTTTGAGTATGACAAAGTTAACATGTCTGCAATTTGTGAAAGATTTTACGGGGAGATTGATAGAATTCTCTTCCCATTCGGTGAGATGGCGATTATTGTCGATGATTATTAGCAAATTCTAGGCCTCGAGGTTGATGGAAATGCCACCAAAGACGGCTATGATAATCAAATTCATTGGGAAGATATATTCAAATTGACCAAGATCTTGTTCGGTTTGGATGAGAAGCAGTCGGAGTCTGTGTTTGTGATGAAGGGTGGTTATATAAGCAAGAATTTGAGGGACACAATGGGACCAAAAAGATTTTTGATGGCGAGGGAAGTGTGGACGAAGTGCGAGTCAGCACTATTTTGTCCGCTTATTTTCTATACGTCCTGGCCAACTATGTCTTCCCTGACAGTTCCGGAAACTTGGTCGATGCCAAGTATCTTCAAATATTGCATCCCCTTGATGATATGCATAGGTATTCACGGGTACTGAGGTGGTTGGCCACTTGAATACTGAGTTGATAAAGGATTCAAGGTCACTAGTAAATAAAGTTACGAGAATCTAAGTCTATTTCAGGTGATTCAATTGTCTAAATCATTTATATTCGCAAAATGTTTGTGTATTTGGTAAGATGAGATTCTAATTATATTTTGCATTTACATAGATTTGGATATACAAGCACTTCTCGTCTTTGGTGAAATCCAACCCCAACATCAAATTCAAAACTGATCTTGCGAAGCACAAGCGTAAAGGACGCAGTTAAACTTATACTGGATGTCAGGAGACAGATATGCCTTAACATCTTATCAACATGCGAGTTGCCACAACATGACTGCGGATGAGTTAATCTTTGATATGTATCGAGCGATAGAAAAAATAAAATAATCATAAGGAGAAATGATGTTGCATTTTACTACAGTACCTTATTTTACTCCCAAGGATTTTCAACATACGATCCATATCGGGTAATGTAAAAAATCGGTTACGTCCAAGAAGAACCCCATCCCAGTGATGAACCATTATTTAAAGTGTTAAGGGAGGAGTGCAATACATCCCAAAATTCTATTGACGTCGTCTAAGTTCCACCACCAGAAAATTTTCATTGGGACGATAGACGTAAGCATAGAATTTATTTGAGACTTTTGGAAGAGGTGACTGAAGGTCATGAAGCTCATGAAAATTACATGCCGTGGTACTCTAATTTTGCTTGTCCTACTGTGATTAAGGAAGAAATTGTTGATCAACCGGCTCGTAAGAAGAAGAACACCGCGAAAGACCCAACAACAAGTCTTAAGAATTCTGTTAGTCTTGTGTCTCTCTTATTGTTTTAAGATTTATGCAGATTATTGAGTTTTAACTGATTGTTTTTTGTTTATCTAAAAATAGAAGGACAATTTAAATACCCTTGTGAAGATGATGTTACCCGAGAGATACAGGAGAGCCTTTGTCGGTTGAACAACAAACTAAGCTCATTGACTTTGCTAAGAATGTAGATAATGAAGATGCCACCGAAATGTTTCGACGAGAAAATGCTGAACTAAAGAGGCCACGTAGTCGCGGAGGTGGAAGCCAAAGGGGCGATGCTGCTAAACGAGGTCGGGGTGGTGGTCATGGTCGCCGTCGTGAATGAATTTCTACTATGTTTCTTTATGTGTTAGACAAATATCTTAGGTTTAATGGTTGGACAAATGTTTCTTTTTGGTTATTTGGACCTTTTTTTTTTTGAACGAATGTTGGATTTATAGTTGTTGAATGAATGGTTTGCTTAGTTATGTTAAGTTTCAATAGTTTGGACGGCAAGGTTTTGGTACTTGTACAGTGATGGCCACACCATAGTCGTCACCTTTTTTTTTTTACAGACCGACGACCCTTGAAGCAGAAATGATGCAGTTACCAGGGTCGTCATGATAAGAACATTACGACCTAGACGACCATATATTAGTCGTCAGTATGTAAAACACATATCATGCCGACTAAATACAGATGGATCCAATATTTTCGGTGTGAAAAAATGCAAATAGCCGCCATGTTAAGAACATTACAACCTAAAGGACCATATATTAGTCAGTGTCTTTTTAAAATCAGTATAGTCCCGACTAATGTTAAATGATTATGACTTTTCTCTGTGTGATAAAGTGCCAATAGTCATCAGGTTAAAAATACTACGATCATGCCTTAGTTGTCATTATATTAAACAGGTATCTTTCGGACTAAATGTAGATTAATATATGACTTTTTCCTGTGTGAAAAAATATTATTAGTCGCCAGGCAACAAATTTACTATCTTGACGACTACAGATAATTGACGTTCAAAATTCAAAATTTTTCAAGTACAATTTCATTGATTGACTACACCAACGGCTGGATTGGTCGTATCCTATAAATATACTAGTTTTCTCTACAAAACAACACATGCCTAATTTCATACACTCTACAAAACTCAATTCATTATATATTCTTTCTCTCTTAATGCCTCTACATACAAGCATGGCATCATTTGATTCAAGTGAAGATTTGGCCATAGTCAAAACATGGTATAATAAAACCCGACGTGAAGATGTCTTAGCCGAAAGGTTTACACCTAAAAATCTTATGGGGCAGGATGTATCTCAAATTTTTAGTAGATTATGAAAATACAAGGAGAAGAACTTGAGGACAAATATGTGAAGGTTCCAACTTATCTAAAAAGGGATTACTTATTATGTAGACATACAAGAAAAGATATTTTGCCGTAGCCATTTAGGTTTGTCGATTCGAGAATTTGTAAGTATTTACCAATTTCAATTGCATGAGCTCGGTTGTTTGATCTTCTACTTGAACACTAGAAAAGTAAGTTTGTGTTTTGTTTGTATAAGAGGAAGTCGCATAAAAGGTACTACTTGGAGGAAAAGTGTGAAGAATTCATATTTTTTGAAAGTTATGAATTCATGAAGTCCAAAATTCTGGAGTTCAACCCAGACCATATGTCATTCAATGTACCAGAAAGATTAAGAGTTTTAGAAGTTTTTTTTGGAGACTTTGTCGGTAGATCTCTATATAAACCTTCACGGGACTATAACCCGTCCATTAGGATCGCATATAGGTTCAAAGGCTTGATGCACGTGCTAAATGCATCCGTGATGCCCACAAAAGTGGTTAGATTTTATGTTTCAATGAATGTACTAACCAGCATGGCATGAATAAAGTAGATAACATCTTCTGAGATTCTGTTTTTTGTTGGGTATAAATATATGTCGGCGGGGTTTTAACATGCACAACAAGCCGAATATTCTTTCTTGTCATTTTCCTAAACTACACCCTTGACGACAATTGTCTAGCCGACAGCTTAAGAAATTAATACCTTGCCGAAAAATAAAGTATTTATAACACATTTCTCTATATGTCAAAACTCATTTAGTCGCATTATGTTTTATTGCTAGCATGCCGGCTAAATATGGTCGTTATCTTCTTTGTTTATCGACCTTGCCAACTTTGCATACTTTTCGGTTCTGACAGCGTTGATTTCCATTGTAATTTTGAGAATGAAACCATTAAACATCATTGGAAACCCCTTTTCAAAAGTGTTTGGCTAGTGTGGTTTCACTTCCGTTACAAACAAAATTCTCAAAACATAATTTTTTTTCTTAAAAATCTTCCCACATAATCCCTAAGTTCAATCCAACTAAAATGGTTTCATAACTTTTAATTCAACTAGTTAATTTAACAACATTAATTAAATTAAACAACCGTATTAATGCTAATTAAACCAGGGAAGTTCAGTCATTTTTTAAAATATATGGATAAGTGGCTTTGGGTTTTACTTCCTAATGACCCTATTTTGTTTTATTAGGTATACCCCAATCTCGCGAGTTTCCACAGGGTCTCATATATAGGATTAACTTGCATATTAGGGTCATCTACCGTAAAATCACCAGCCAAAAGCTTATAAGACAACTTAACAGTTGTGAACACATAAATTACGATGGCATCCACGTGTTCACAAACAATATTCGCATTTGTAAATAAAAACGTTGTAAGAAATAAACAGATATGAAATGGTACTAAACACGAAGACTCATCGACTCAGAGTCTTCGGACCAGTCATTGTCTAGTCGGGGGGATAGATTCAGCCATTCTACATAGTTACGATGCGTGTATCATAAAGCATAATACTAATAACAGAAAGTAAGGTGCTGAAATATAAATAAGACAATAATTTACGTGGTTCAGCACTAAGGCTTACATCCACGGGGTTGGTGTTTCACTATGTACTAAGGAGATACAAAGAGAGTCGAATGACTTTAAGTGAATAACGATGCTTAAAGGGGAAATATGATTCATACTTACTCTTCCTATTTCTCTTTCCTATATTCTTCTCTAGTTACTAAAAACTGGTCGACCCCTTCTCTCTTAGTGGAGAGGGGTATTTATAGGGATGGCACGTGGGTCCACTGCTAAAGTCGACTGACACCTTATCTTGTTCTTTGCCCTGATACCGCTGGTGTCTTCGTCTTCCACCGATGCCCCCAGCGGTTATGCTTGGTGACGACGGGTCACCTCTTTCTCCTCCACAGGTTGGTTGACATGTACACTATATCTAGAGTATTTAATGCGGGTGGTTGGGATGTCTGCACATGCCAGACAGCTATCCGCGGCTCCCATCACATCCGTGTCAGTTAAACTAACCCTTGCCGTTGATCTTAGATCCTTCTCGAGGTGGAATAAAGTGAATCCTTGGGTGTTCTTCAGTGCTTCACGGTGGCTCGTTCTTTCAGTGCTCTCTGATTCTTGGCCGTTGGATTAGTTCGAAGATGAACACATATTGATGTCGGATGCTTCTTGGGTATTGGTACGTGGCATCGTGTCTTGATGTTCCAAGCTGTGCGTTCTCCACATGTAATTCCTTAGACACGTGGAGAGTGATGAATTATGTGTATACAACAGTAAACTACCATTTTTAGTGAATGGCAAAATGAATTTGCCATAGCCTGACATCAGGATCCTAATGTTTATTATTCTATGACAATTATCTTGAGTGAAGAAGGCTTGTACTAGGTCTGAATTCCAGGTCCTAGTATCTCCATCAATCAAGTTGTTCACACACAAATTGGTTGACACAATCAATCGTGGGTTTTTTGAAAAAAGAACTACAATAGTCGGCATGGTATTCATCCATTTCCATGTCGGCTGTCTAGCATCGTCATGGTATTCTTTATATTAGTATGCTGACTCTGAGAAAAAAATGAAAAATTCTTTAAAAAAATCAAATTTTGAACTCGCAGCGCGAGTTCAAATCTGAATTCGCAGCCCCATAACTGATGTGATTTTATGTTGTTGTAGAAGGTGGTAAGAAAGATGTCGTTCCTCTCAGACTTGTGAAGGATTTTTAGACTCAAATAAAACTAGAAAACTCAATGAAGGTTGTATCAAGATTTTAGAAAGCACTGAGACTCAGGATTCCACTATTTTCCAACTTTTATGTGATTTTAATCTAATCTATATTCATGCAACTCTTTACGTTTAAAGTGATTCTAATATTTTTGCCTAGACAAGTAGATTCTCAAAACAATAGTTGTAAATCGAAAGCATGGACCATCAAAAGACTTAACCTAAGCATGACCCATCAATTGAGAACACAACCACTTAATCAGAATCATATATTCGATTTCAGTTCAGTGCAAATAATCATAAAAGAAATTGCAAAAATCATTAAAAATAGATATTACCACATATTGGTTGGAAAATTAGCTTCCTCCGTCGCCTCAGCAATGGGGTTTAGCTCCTCATATTAATCACTTGCTCAAAATACATGTTTATAGCCCAAAAGTTGATTAAAAGGATGAAAAATAATAAAACAATTGTTTTTATTTGTAATGGCGTTACAAAGCAATTTGTTACAATGGACTATTACGTAAAACCGTCTTATGCACTTTCGTTTATTTGTCGTTGAATCTAAGACCCCTTAAACGATCGTCCTTGATAGTCCTTTGTTCTTCGTGTTCTTGACTACACCGTGAGAACCCGATTGCCCGCAACTCCTCCTGTTGATCTCTGCTGTGCTCTAAAGCTCCCCCAAAGTATCCGTAACCCTTTGTGACTCCCGGAAAACCTTTTTATAGCCAACAGAAGCCCTAGAACTCGATATGATTCCTTCCTTTCTTCGGCAGAAAGTCTCGGACTTTCTTTCCCTGCCAAGCCACGTGATTTTCTCCCCAAGCTTCTCAACGCGTCTGTGGGTTGTAAAAATTCTTCCTAGGATAAAAACAAATCCCACGAGATATTCTATCCTTAGCTCCACTCGCAACTTCCACAAATACACCCGTGATACTCTCCAATCCCCTGTTTTCTTATTCCGGCTTATCCAGCCCAACTCCGTCGATTATAATGAATAAACCAAGCCTGTTTAGTGTTAACAGGCCCAACCAAGCTAAATCCGGCAATTGAATCTCTCTACAAAGCCTTCAAAATTCGAACCAAACTTCTGTTCGTGACTGCATGACTTTCCCGCCAAAAATGATAATTCAAACGATGAAGATGGGTTGCCCCTTAGCCAGGGTGGGGTGCCGATAGCAGGTGCCTTTGGTGATGCCCTGGGGGTGCCCCTTAGTAATTTGGGTACCCCTTATCCATAATGAGAGTCCGAATAGTAGGTGTCCTCCGGGCGCAACTTTTCGAGCCGATTTTTCCAAAAATGTTTATTGGCCAAAAATACCTACACACACATAAAATACCATAATAAGTACAAAAATGAGCACTATCAATATATAGAAGCGAGACAAATTAGACACAAAAATGTGTCTATCAAATACCCCCAAACCTATTATTTGCTAGTCCTCGAGCAAAAATAAAATAAAATCCTAACTCACATCGCAGGCATCGTCGATTGCATTTAGCATATGCAACAAGCCTTTAAACCCCTAGGTGGCCCTAGTGGCCGAGTTATAGTCTCGGGAGGGTTTACAAGAGGTGTACCCACAAAACCTTTACTCCAGACCCTAACTATCTATACAGAACCTTGGAAGGCACTAAAAAATCTCCTTGGTTGGCATACTTATTGACTACAGGAGGAAGTACCACGATGCGAAATTCCAATTGATGTACACGAGTTTGCACTCAAGCATACTAAAATTCATATATAAGTCACATAGCTCTACTCGAGATAGTCACACTATGGACATCAATACCCGGAGTCAAAACTAATCACATGGATAGATCAAGAAGATGGATATAGAGAAAAACATAGATGGTTTTGATGTTTACTAAGTGATCGATGTTTCCCATATCTCGTGCGAAGGCCTCGCCAAAATGATCCTATCCTAATGGATCGAGATACTAGTCGACTAATATCAACACACTTTGGCATATACAAGGGAACCGGTGGTCGATAATCCTAACTCTAGGTCAACACAACTGGCATATACAAGGGTTCCAGTGGTCGACTTTATTGAATTTATTCCGGTTGGTCAGATGGTCTGGTCTCACTTTTTTTTTTTTTCTTTTTCTTTCTTTTTTTTTTTTTTTTTTTTTTTTTTTTTTTTTTTTTTTTTTTTTTTTTCACTTTTTTTTTTTTCAACTTTTTTCTTTTTCACTTTTTCACTTCACTTTTTTTTTTTTTTTTTTTTTTTTTTTCATGGTATCTCAATCACTCTATTTCACCCTAGCATTGGTAACAACTTGATTCGTGGGCCCCACCTAATCACTTAGAGAAACATAGTTTAAAAACAAAATAAAATAAAAACAGAAGTGAAAAGGACTCAACGAGATTGGTGAAACTATCATGTTATTTCTAACACCTGAGCTCTGTGCTTTTATGAATAGACTCTTTAGATGTTGCCATCTAATCAGATTGGTTCCTCAACTCCTACAACCAAAATGCTTCCATCCACTTAGATTGGTTAGTGCCATCCTTAATAAGCATAAATTTCTAGGCTCTGGAGTTTATCAATGCAACTAAAACTTTCTCCCATACCCCCAAACTTAAATCTTACATTGTCCTCAATGTTCTAAAGATAAAATGAAAAGCATGAACAAGGAGAAACTGTTACCATTTGAAGTAAAAGAGTTAAGGAAAGATATTACCGTGTCGCATGAATATTGGGTTACCTCCCAAAAAGTGCTAAGTTTAACGTCTTCAGCCAGACTAACAAAGGATTAGTCACCTCATAGAATCATAAAGTAATAGCCGAAATTTCTGTGGGTCATCAAAACCAAATAGAGCTATCACAAATAAAAGGAATCTGCAACATGCCAAGAAAATTAACAAATAATGCACACCCTTGTCTAGTTTCCTGTTTAAGACAACTACATCTAGCTGCGGTTCAGGTTCAGGTTCTATGACTGGGTCCAAATAAAATATTTTCATGGGTTGGATTTCCTCGTAGCTAAGATCCGATTCAGGAATTAGAGTCTGGAAAAACTCAAGTAAAAACTTAGAAGCACATAATAATAACCTAAATAACTGCGGATCCTTAAAGTCAATCAGTTTTGACTCACACAATTGACCACGATGGCGGCGGTCAATCTTAAGCAAATGCGTCATTTCTATTCTCCTAAAGTACTTAGGTTTAGTCTCAAAACTTAATAACTGACACATTTTGAACTCATACATTCCCACAATTGGTTGAAAAATATTTGGTGGGAAAACAAAATCAATCTGGGTATCATAGCCTGGATAAACCACATCAACCAGAGGATGGGTTTCTAACAATCGAACTCGCTCTATGAAGATACTCTTGTGAAATTGTAGAGGCATATATTCCAAGTCCACACCCAAACTTAGAATTTTGGGTGTCTCTAAATAGACTAGTCACAATATTCCTAATTTCTAGACCATCAGGTTCCTGAAAAAGGTCAATTGCTTTATCTAAGTTATAATCAGGTGGTTCATCCTCTAAATGCATCTGATGCATACACAAGGTAGGACTTATGTCCTTAATATCCTCTATGGTCCACCCTAAAGTTTCCTTATTGTCTTGAAGCACGGTCACTGGCCTACCCTCATGATCACTATCCAAATCGGAAGCTATAATAACAGGGAAAGTCTCAGATGGGCCTAAAAATGCATAATTAGGGTCCAACTTAGGAGGATCTCTAGGCTCTTCGAAACAAGGGCTTAAGCTAGATTCAGTAGCTAGTAATGGTTCGAACCTAGCTTTCCATTTGTCGGTATCTAACATAGGAATAGAATCCAACAGAGCATTTACTTGTTCAATGTTGCTATCATCGTCAAAATCCATGCTAAAATGGGCTAGACAACTCTCTAATGGATCTTCCGATAAGGTGTTTGGTAATGACTCCTGAACTAAGGTTCCTATCATGTTCACCTCTTCAATGCACATGTCATCTAGCTCAGAATGCAGCTTATTGACATTAAAAATATTCAACTCAATAGTCATATTACCAAAAGATAGATTCATAATACCACTTCGACAATTTATGATCGCATTAGACGTAGCTAAAAATGGGCGACCTAAAATCACAGGTATCTGGTTCTCTGGGTCAGGGACATGTTGGGTATCTAAGACCACGAAATCCACAGGATAAATAAACTTGTCGACCTCAATAAGAACATCTTCTATCACACCACGAGGAATTTTAACAGACCTATCAGCTAACTGCAGTGTTATCTTGGTAGGTTTCAATTCACCAAGCCCTAGCTGTAAGTACACATGGTACGGCAGTAAGTTCACACTAGCTCCTAAGTCAAGTAAAGCTTTATCTACCCGATGTTTTCCTATCGTGCAAGCAATGGTAGGGGCACCTGGGTCTTTATATTTAGGAGTTGTGTTGTTCGAATGATCGAACTTACATGACTATCTAAAAAGGCTTTTTAGGGACACTAAGCTTGCGCTTTCGCGTACACATATCCTTAAGGAATTTGGCATAAGCCGGAAGTTGCCTAATTGCTTCTAGTAACGGAAGGTTTATGGTAACTTTCTTAAAAACCTCCATTATGTCATTAAAGTTGGATTCACTCTTTGTTGGTACTAATAGCTGTGGAAATGGGGCTCTAGGCATAAAATAGGGCCTCTCAGGAACCGAATTGACATCATCAGAGATTTTATCAGTCCCCTCAGCTATGGATGGTCCTGAGGGGTGAACTACAATATGCTCACTATCGGGCATGGTTACACGATTGTCTACTACTCTGCCACTCCTAAGGGTTCTAATTGAATTCAACTGATGTGATGGTTTTTCACATACTTCATGAACTCCTCTAGGGTTCGTTTGTGTTTGACTAGGGAACCTTCCGTTTTCTCTTTCACTTAAAGTCTTAGCTATTTGACCTATTTGAAGTTCTAACTTAGCAAGAGTCTAGCATTAGTTTGAAAGTTACGCTTGGTTTCTGTTCAAAACTATTTTATTAACATTTCTGGCTCTGTGCTAACACTTCACGGCTCTTTCTTAATATACTAAGAGATTCCTCTAGGCTAGTCATTTTATTCTCTCGAAGGGTTCTCAACCGAGCTTGACTGAAGAGTTCTTATTATAACCAAAACCTGGGGAACATTCGAATTACTAAGCCGACCTTGACTCGGCCCTTAGACCACGAAAGGTTCGGATGGTTTTTCCAACCAGGATTATAGGTTTCGAATATGGGTCAAATTTTCGACGATTGTCGAATCTAGTGTTATTATACGAGCATTGGCTTGCTCTTCATTATTCGGCCTTCCCAAAAAGGCTCTACTCTACCACTAGTGTGACCCAATTCTAAAGCTTCTAACCTTTTAGCTATTCTTTGCAATTTTGACATCTGATTCAAAACCTCCTTCTAGCCTATTAACGTTTCCTCTTCCTAGAAGAATTGTTTTCTTGGGTTCCCTACTATTTTCCCATTGATGGGTCTTTTCGGCAATTTCATGTAAATATGTCATCGCCTCATCAACTGTTTGGTTTTCAAACCCACCTGTACACATAGATTCTACTGTGGTTGTAGTTGAATAATCTAAACCCTCATAAAGGATCTGAACTAACCTAACCTTTTCGAGACCATGATGAGGACATTGGGCTAATAAATCATTGAACCTTTCCAAATACCTATACAAAGATTCTCCCTCCTGTTGAGAAAACGTGCAGATTTGCGTCCTAATAGACGATGTTTTGTGCCTAGGGAAAAACTTGTTCAAAAAGGCAGATGTAAGTTGTTCATATGTTTCAATTGAACCAGAAGCCAAACTATATAGCCACGATTTGGCTTTATCCTTCAAGGAAAAAGGGAATAACGATGTTTGCGTCCTAATAGACGATGTTTTGTGCCTAGGGAAAAACTTGTTCAAAAAGGCAGATGTAAGTTGTTCATATGTTTCAATTGAACCAGAAGCCAAACTATATAGCCACGATTTGGCTTTATCCTTCAAGGAAAAAGGGAATAACCTGAGTTTCAAAGCATCATCATCAAGGTTTCTAATCTTTAGGGTACTACAAATTTCCTCAAAGTCCCTAACATGAAAATAGGGGTTTTCATTTTCTTTCCCTAAGAAGATTGGAAGCAGCTGTAAAGTTCCAGGTTTAAGTTCAAAATTTGCTTCTGTTTCAGCTAACCTGATACACGAGGGACGAGTAGTCCTAGTTGGGTTCAACAAAGCTTTCAAAGTTGCCATTTCTGGCACTATCGGAATATTAGGGATTGTCTCCCCAGACGGACGTTCAAAAACGGACTCTTCAAAAATTGGACTTTCTAAATTGAGGTAATCGAGACGCTTAGAACTACTAGGTTTCTCCTTAACAAATCTACCTAGGGCGTCTCTTTTACGTTCAGGCATGCAAAAGAATTAGGAAGGGGATTCTATGCAATCACAAATCAAGGCCGACTCAACCAGAGCAAACCTAGAGATTTCTAGCAAACAAAAAGCATGATGGCTCCACTTAGATTGTTTCTAGACCAGCTTCTAATCCTTCGAAACGGAATTCGTTACAATTTAAGCAAACCCCTCTGGAATCAATCCGAGTCAAAATGAGTTGAATAGAGGCGAGGGAAGCTCGGTGGAGCTTTGATACCCAAGGCCTCACCGGAATTACAATGCGGCGCAGTCACGCATTCAACTCACAGAAACCTTCTTGAACTTTGAAGTGTGCTTAAAAGAGTAACCAATATTTTTCGAGTAACTTTCCTATTAAGCTCGTTACCCTATCGGTCTTGTTCTAGTCAAAATTTTAAGGCTTAGGTTCGCGTAGGTTACGTGTTCCTAAGGCGGGCAAGAAGAGAACGGTGATGAAATCCGAACCCTTATCTTGTATGGCCAGGCCTTGCCCTTTACTAGAAAAATAAATGCCCGTATTCAGTCCTCAACATATAAGCATACGAAGGAGTCCAGTAACTCGCTGACAGGGGATTCGCGAGTGTTCAGAATCTTACCTCCCGTTCCAGACGGGGGATGAATCGGTTGTAGTCGACTCGGGCCACTGACTCCTATGTCAGTGTACGAACCCAAGGTGCAGAGACAATATCGTAATTGTCCTCCTTCTCTGCAAATAGTTTATATTTAAAGTACCCTTCCGTAGGGTAAAAATAATAATAAAGTCCAAAGTCCAAAAAGAAAAGAAAAATTACAAAAATAATAAACCCTAATACAATTTTTTTTCTAAAAATAAACAAACCCTAAAAACAAAATATCTAAAAGAAAATCGTCTTCTTTCCCGTTCTTTTTGCTTTAATCTTTCGCTCCAAGTCTTTACGAAATCACCAAACTCCTTGGCTCAATTTTCTTTATGATCCAGAACCTGTAGACAAAAGATAAATACCCAAAAACGTAAAAAAGAACAAAAATAATAAAAAACTAAAAAATAAAAAGAAAAACAAATCTAAAACCCTAAAAACAAGTCCGCGTCGGCCGGCGCCAAAAATTGATGTGATTTTAACAAGTTGTAGTAAAGTGGTAAGAAAGATGTCGTTCTCTCGAACTTGTGAAGGATTTTTAGACTCAAATAAAACTAGAAAACTCAATGAAGGTTGTATCAAGATTTTAGAAAGCACTGAGACTCAGGATTCCACTATTTTCCAACTTTTATGTGATTTTAATCTAATCTATATTCATGCAACTCTTTACGTTTAAAGTGATTCTAATATTTTTGCCTAGACAAGTAGATTCTCAAAACAATAGTTGTAAATCGAAAGCATGGACCATCAAAAGACTTAACCTAAGCATGACCCATCAATTGAGAACACAACCACTTAATCGAGAATCATATATTCGATTTCGCTCAAAGTGCAAATAATCATAAAAGAAATTGCAAAAATCATTAAAAATAGATATTACCACATATTGGTTGGAAAATTAGCTTCCTCCGTCGCCTCAGCAATGGGGTTTAGCTCCTCATATTAATCACTTGCTCAAAATACATGTTTATAGCCCAAAAGTTGATTAAAAGGATGAAAAATAATAAAACAGACTGTTTGCAACGCTGTAATGGCGTTACAAAGCAATTGTATTACAATGGGCTTTATTCTAAACCGTCTTATGCATTTGTTTATTTGTCGCTGAATCTAAGACCCCTTAAACGACTGTCCTTGATAGTCCTTTGTTCTTCGTGTTCTTCAGCTACACCAGCAGAACCCGATTGCCTGCAACTCCTCCTGTTGATCTCTGCTGTGCTCTAAAGCTCCCCCAAAGTATCCGTAACCCTTTGTGACTCCCGGAAAACCTTTTTATAGCCAACAGAAGCCCTAGAACTCGATATGATTCCTTCCTTTCTTCGGCAGAAAGTCTCGGACTTTCTTTCCCTGCCAAGCCACGTGATTTTCTCCCCAAGCTTCTCAACGCGTCTGTGGGTTGTAAAAATTCTTCCTAGGATAAAAACAAATCCCACGAGATATTCTATCCTTAGCTCCACTCGCAACTTCCACAAATACACCCGTGATACTCTCCAATCCCCTGTTTTCTTATTCCGGCTTATCCAGCCCAACTCCGTCGATTATAATGAATAAACCAAGCCTGTTTAGTGTTAACAGGCCCAACCAAGCTAAATCCGGCAATTGAATCTCTCTACAAAGCCTTCAAAATTCGAACCAAACACATTCGTGATCGCATGACTTTCCGCCAAAAATGATAATTCAAACGATGAAGATGGGTTGCCCCTTAGCCTGGGGTGGGGTGCCGATAGCAGGTGCCTTTGGTGATGCCCTGGGGGTGCCCCTTAGTAATTTGGGTACCCCTTATCCATAATGAGAGTCCGAATAGTAGGTGTCCTCCGGGCGCAACTTTTCGAGCCGATTTTTCCAAAAATGTTTATTGGCCAAAAATACCTACACACACATAAAATACCATAATAAGTACAAAAATGAGCACTATCAATATATAGAAGCGAGACAAATTAGACACAAAAATGTGTCTATCAAATACCCCCAAACCTATTATTTGCTAGTCCTCGAGCAAAAATAAAATAAAATCCTAACTCACCTGTCGCAGCATCGTCGATTGCATTTAGCATATGCAACAAGCCTTTAAACCCCTAGGTGGCCCTAGTGGCCGAGTTATAGTCTCGGGAGGGTTTACAAGAGGTGTACCCACAAAACCTTTACTCCGGACCTAACTATCTATACGAGAACCTTGGAAGGCACTAAAAAATCTCCTTGGTTGGCATACTTATTGACTACAGGAGGAAGTACCCTGATGCGAAATTCCAATTGATGTACACGAGTTTGCACTCAAGCATACTAAAATTCATATATAAGTCACATAGCTCTACTCAGATAGTCACACTATGGACATCAATACCCGGAGTCAAAACTAATCACATGGATAGATCAAGAAGATGGATATAGAGAAAAACATAGATGGTTTTGATGTTTACTAAGTGATCGATGTTTCCCATATCTCGTCTCGAAGGCCTCGCCAAAATGATCCTATCCTAATGGACCGAGATACTAGTCGACTAATATCAACACACCGGCATATACAAGGGAACCGGTGGTCGATAATCCTAACTCTACGTCAACACAACCGGCATATACAAGGGTTCCAGTGGTCGACTTTATTGAATTTATTCCGGTTGGTCAGATGGTCTGGTCTCACTTTTTTTTTTTTTTTTTTTTTTTTTTTTTTTTTTTTTTTTTTTTTTTTTTTTTTTTCACTTTTTTTTTTTTTCAACTTTTTCTTTTTCACTTTTTCACTTTTTTTTTTTTTTTTTTTTTTTTCATGGTATCTCAATCACTCTATTTCACCCTAGCATTGGTAACAACTTGATTCGTGGGCCCCACCTAATCACTTAGAGAAACATAGTTTAAAAACAAAATAAAATAAAAACAGAAGTGAAAAGGACTCAACGAGATTGGTGAAACTATCATGTTATTTCTAACACCCGAGCTTGTGCTTTTATGAATAGACTCTTTAGATGTTGCCATCTAATCGATTGGTTCCTCAACTCCTACAACCAAAATGCTTCCATCCACTTAGATTGGTTAGTGCCATCCTTAATAAGCATAAATTTCTAGGCTCTGGAGTTTATCAATGCAACTAAAACTTTCTCCCATACCCCCAAACTTAAATCTTACATTGTCCTCAATGTTCTAAAGATAAAATGAAAAGCATGAACAAGGAGAAATCTGTTACCATTTGAAGTAAAAGAGTTAAGGAAAGATATTACCGTGTCGCATGAATATTGGGTTACCTCCCAAAAAGTGCTAAGTTTAACGTCTTGACCAGGACTAACAAAGGATTAGTCACCTCATAGAATCATAAAGTAATAGCCGAAATTTTCGTGGGTCATCAAAACCAAATAGAGCTATCACAAATAAAAGGAATCTGCAACATGCCAAGAAAATTAACAAATAATGCACACCCTTGTCTAGTTTCCTGTTTAAGACAACTACATCTAGCTGCGGTTCAGGTTCAGGCTCTATGACTGGGTCCAAATAAAATATTTTCATGGGTTGGATTTCCTCGTAGCTAAGATCCGATTCAGAATTAGAGTCTGGAAAAACTCAAGTAAAAACTTAGAAGCACATAATAATAACCTAAATAACTGCGGATCCTTAAAGTCAATCAGTTTTGACTCACACAATTGACCACGATGAAACTGGCGGTCAATCTTAAGCAAATGCGTCATTTCTATTCTCCTAAAGTACTTAGGTTTAGTCTCAAAACTTAATAACTGACACATTTTGAACTCATACATTCCCACAATTGGTTGAAAAATATTTGGTGGGAAAACAAAATCAACTGGGTATCATAGCTGGATAAACCACATCAACCAAGAGGATGGGTTTCTAACAACTCGAATCGCTCTATGAAGATACTCTTGTGAAATTGTAGAGGCATATATTCCAAGTCCACACCCAAACTTAGAATTTTGGGTGTCTCTAAATAGACTAGTCACAATATTCCTAATTTCTAGACCATCAGGTTCCTGAAAAAGGTCAATTGCTTTATCTAAGTTATAATCAGGTGGTTCATCCTCTAAATGCATCTGATGCATACACAAGGTAGGACTTATGTCCTTAATATCCTCTATGGTCCACCCTAAAGTTTCCTTATTGTCTTGAAGCACGATCACCTGGCCTACCCTCATGATCACTATCCAAATCTAAGCTATAATAACGGGGAAAGTCTCAGATGGGCCTAAAAATGCATAATTAGGGTCCAACTTAGGAGGATCTCTAGGCTCTTCGAAACAAGGGCTTAAGCTAGATTCAGTAGCTAGTAATGGTTCGAACCTAGCTTTCCATTTGTCGGTATCTAACATAGGAATAGAATCCAACAGAGCATTTACTTGTTCAATGTTGCTATCATCGTCAAAATCCATGCTAAAATGGGCTAGACAACTCTCTAATGGATCTTCCGATAAGGTGCTAGAGGATGATGCTGGTAGAGGATGATGCTGGTAGTTTTGAGCTGGGACTTAAGAAGCTGTAATGGAACTGATGTTTGTGACATAGAAAGGATTACTGGAGTTGAAGTTACAGGAACTGGAACTGAGCTTGTTTAGCATGGAAGCTGAGATGGAAAAGGAAGTAAAACTGGTGGTGTTGTGTGTTGCGAAAACGAACTGGAGCTGAGATGAAGGCATGCTATGAATTGCAGGCAATGGCTCGAATCGGATGCGAGAGTCGACAGCGACAGGTTGGTGGTTACTGGCATTTGAGCAGTGGGATTGAGGTTTGTAGTTACTGTTGTTGATACTGAGCTGTTGTGGAAATGGCTAAGCATTTGTTAGTGAAGCTGAGCAGAATTGCAAGAAGAGAAGCCAAGCCATTGCAGTATTTACAGTTACAGGGTACTGAGCAAGGGAATGATTTTGTATGAACTGAGCTGCTAATGAGTGCTTGTGTTGCTGTGGGAGGTGCAACCACAGATGGAAGAAATGGTGGCAAATTTGAGCAGTCATTGTTGATATGAAGCTGAGGCTTTTGAGTTGTTACAGGTGCATAATGAGTCAAGTTGGTGATTGTTCTGGTGGCAATGGATATGGTCTTGATGAGGTTGCAACAGGCAAGAGATGGAGCCGATGCTATTGGATGGACAGAGTAGAAGTTGCAGCTGTGATAGAGAGGCATGCTAGGTAGCAGGTTGTGGAGCTGTGATGCGCCAAGATGGCACAACACTTGGAATGGCCTGTGCAAATTTGCAACAACATTGGCATATGACTCATTCAGCTGAGTCAGGTAGTGACTCAATTTCGACTCAGACTTAGCAACACTGACTCAGTTAACACCGTTAGTGACTGTTAGTCATCCGTCAGTTTTAACAGCTGACCGTTATGTTTGACCGGTGACCGGGCGGACTTTGCCGGTCACCTGAGATATATTTTTCGGCCAACTTCCGGCCATAATACCAGATTTCCGGCGACATATTTTTGGGCATATTTTCTACATGGGTTTTTCTCACTTATGGGCTTGGTGGATTTACATCTAATGGACTTTGAAGACTAGACCTAATTTTGGAACAAGAGGAGCTATAAAAGGGAAAGTTTTCAACAACTTTGGAACACATATTTTTCTTGGAACTGTGGAGAGCCGGTTTTGTTTACGCTTCTAGGGTTTGCTTTTGTTCATCTTCTTCTTTTCAATTAATATTTTTATGATGAACTCCATAGCTATGAGTAGCTAAACAATTATTATTGGTTATGGGATAAAGTTGATTTCTCAATATGTTATATGATTCAATGAATTAGTTTTGTCTCAATATTTTATTGTTTGTGATTCACAATTAATAGTGTTATATGATTTGATAGTTTGTTTGGTTGAGTCCGGAATCAATCCGATTTACATTCATCTTTAGAGCTATATTAGGGTTTTCAATACGAAAAAGTTGTTTATCCCTGATTCTAAGTAGCATAATTGTGGGTAGTGCTTGTAGTGATATATCCTACTAGTCACAAGTGAATCATAACTTTTGTCAAAACGATTAGTGCTTTTACACATTCGTTTGCATTGATTAGTCTTATTCCATAGAACTTATTGCTTTTAGGGAGTTAAATCTAATTGTGCTTTTACACTTTAGGTTGCTTTCTAGGAAGAATTCACATATGCATCTTTTAATGTGGTTGTGATGAAAACAGGGAATTAGCGGGATATACTTGCGATCAAGGTATCCTAGGACTATTAGTAAATGAGAGATTAAATTAACAATTCTAATCATTGATGAAAATACATGTTTGTGAATGATACTATCCCGTGACCAATATCTTCTCCCTATTGATTATTCCAATTATTTGCTTTGCTTTGCTTTGCTTTATTTTATTTTTACTTTAGTATTTCGCTAAAACAACAAACATCCCCCCTTGGTTACCTTAGAAACTGAAAATTGCATAACAACAATTGCCTCTCTGTGGATACGAACTCTTCCTTACCTTGTACTTCATTCATATTTAGTGAGTAAGAAAGTGAAATTATTTTTGACGCTTACGACAGCGATCATGTATATAGTGTAGAAAATACTTGTTTGTATATTTATAAAATTTGCATGCGAAGTGTTTCTGTTCAACACCTTACTGACTTACTGGGTTAGTAAGACTTGCTCATTCAAGATGTAGGTTTGAACCTTACAATATACTGTAATATATAGAACTAACAAGAACTTACTCTTTGCAGGTGACTGTTCTCTTGGATTGGACATTTCTAGTCTTTCAGGTGGACAGGTCGCAGAATTGACAATTTAACAAACTAAGTTTAATTCCAAACAATAGTATTTTACATCATTTTCTTGAGATTTTTATGTGTTGGAAAATATACTCTAGATCTATTTACGATGAATTTTGCCCGAAAATAAAAAAAATTCACTAGGTGTTATTGATTTATGTAGCAACAATTTGATAGTCAAGTTTAGTACACAAAGTTTCAAACTCCATCTACGTTATTTGAATTAATCCTAGCAGCACTTAATCACTAAGAATCCGAGTGCACAAAACAGAAAAGTCCATTGAGGTGCGGTAGCTTCAACTCAAAGGTGGTATATTGGTATCTAACTTGCCGCCAGAGTTAAAGATAATAAGAGATTAAGAGGTATCTAATAAGTTGGCACCAGCAGTAAAGAAACAGAATATATGAAAAATCAATTAAAAGCATGGCATACTAAATTTTGGAGAGAATGGAATCCAAATCCAAGGGATGGAAAGGTCTAGTGCTCTCTCAACCTAGTAGATCAGTCCTATACAGAGAAGTTTCATCTAGTATTCCTTCATACCAGATGGGATGTTTTATACTTCCCAAAAAGATAACTAACAAAATCAATGCCATTCAGAGGGATTTTTGGTGGGGAAAAGAAACAGGGAAAAAAGGTTTCTACCCAAAGGCATGGCCAAATATTTGTAAACCAACCTAAAAAGGAGGGTTAGGTTTTAAAGAGGCTCATAAATACAACCTTGCAATGCATACTAAATTAGCATGGAGACTAGTTAAAGAACTAGATGCTCTTTGGGTCAAGACTATGAGCTCCAGATACTTCAGAAACAATCATCCCTTGAGAGCTAAAGCAAAATCAAATGGTTCCTGGATCTGGAAGTGTATCAATCAAGGTCTAGAACTCATCCATAAATATAGCATTTGGGAAGTAGGAAATGAGAATGATATTAGTATATGGAATGACAAATGGATACCTGAGCTAACCGAAACCCTAGAACATCTTAGGAATCCACAGAATAACCATCTTTTACTAGTATCTGACCTGATTGACACTGAAACTAATTCTTGGAACCTAGACATCATATACTCAAACTTTCCTAATAATATAGCCTTTAAAATCCAGAATATTTATCTTTTAAAGATAGGAATCATGCACTGAAGAAAGATTAACTTAGATGGACTCTAACCAAGTCAGAGGACTACACAGTCAAATCCTCGTATGATAAACCTGAATGAAACCAATGTTGATATAGTCAGCTTAGACTTACCTGAGTCTTTTTGGATTGCCCTATGGAAACTAGATACCTCCCAAAGAATCAAACTTTTTTGGAAATGTCTTCAAATGCCTTATCCACTAACTCTAAGCTTTACGACAAGGTTAAAGAAGTAGAACCTTATTGTACTATGTGTAGAACTGAAATAGAAACCACTGAACATCTTTTAATGCATTGTCCACTTTACTATCTAGTTATGCTATAATTTTAAGAGATGAAGCAGGCAACACAGGAGGAGGAAAAGTAGGGCAGTCAACAGCAACAGGCCCACAAGAAGCGGAGGGCGCTCTAGGAGTGCTGCAAGCTGCTATTTGGGCGACAGAGAAGAATTTGGAGAACTTTAGCATAAAAGAGGACTATGAGAGTTTGTTCAAATATTTTTAGGGCAAAACATCTGATATTTCCCGGCGTTCTAAAGATTTTGTAGATGAAGCCAACAGATTGGTTCACTTATGTAACAACTTTTTGGGATTTTATTTTGTTCCTAGATTCGGAAACAAGGTGGCAAATATACAAGCAAAATCTGCTAGGACCTCCGTTTTATGGGAGAACCTTCCCCCTATTTGTATCCAACAACAACTCTCAGTAGATAGATCTAAGGGTACATTAATTATATACCCCTAGTTTTGACACCCAACAAATATACCCTTATACAACAATAAATATACCCCTATCATTTAATAACCTCATCTATTTAAAATTACATTACCTAAATGCCCCTACTCATAAAATGTTTTCCTTTATTTCAAAATACAAAATAAATTTCTTTCCCTACCACTTCATCGCGCCACCACCACCAATAAAACCACCACATATCCACCACCACCACCACCATCACCACAACCACCACCTACCAACCGCCACCACCACCTCACCACCACCACCGATACACCACCACCACCGCTAGTCCACCATCGCCGTCGCCGCCACTATGTAGTCTACCAAAAACACCACCACCATTCAGCCGTCGCCGCCACCACTGCCTCCATCGCCACCACCAAAACTTGGTGTCAACAACCGAAGTTGATCCCCAAAAAAAAAATCAGAAAAAAAGAAAATGGTATCAACAACCGAAGTTGATCCCAGAATCAAAAATTTATAAAATGTTCAGATTATATATGGTGCAATGTTAAAAGTTTTCCGTTTCTCTTTGATGGATAGTGCTAAGGATTGGATGTACTATTTACCTCCCGGAAGTGTCACGACATGGAATGGGTTGAAGAAACTCTTTTTAGAGAGATATTTTCCTGCATCAAAGGCTACTCAAATTCGAAAGGAGATTTGTGGGATGAAGCAAAACGTGGGAGAATCCTTATATGAATGTTGGGAACGATACAAGAGATTGGTGGCAAGCTGCCCTCACCACCAATTCAGTGACGCTATGATCATCCAATACTTCTATGAAGGACTCCAATCAAGTGATAGGAATCTTATTGACGCTGCGGGTGGTGGTGCACTAGTTAGCAAGATGGTGGCACAAGCTAGAGAGTTGATTGAAAATATGGCAGCGAACTCCCAACAATTTTTGAGTCGTGGTTCGGATGTGCTTATAAGAAGAGTGAATGAAGTGAGCGAGGTTGAGGAACTTCGTCAACAAATGGGTAACATGTCGGCAATGATGCAACAAGTTTCAGCCGCGGTTATACCAAGTTCTACTCGATGTTATGAAGATGAGCAAGCTAATGCGGTCTTTCCAAATCAACAAAGACGGTATGATCCCTACTCTAACACTTACAATCCGGGATGGAGAGATCACCCCAATTTTAGCTATGCCAACAAGCAAGGAGCGGTTCAACAACCTACCTTCAACTCTTCAAGTGGATTTCAACCTCAACAATAACAATTCCAGCCGAGACAAAAATTTCAGCAACCACAAGCACAACAATCAATGCAAAATCAAGGTTCCGATATTGACTCAAAGCTTCAAACAATGATGCAAGGCATTTCTACCATGTTCAAAGAAAGTTAGCAAGAAACTAAGAGTGCTATCAAGGAGTTGCAAACACAAATGGGCTCTATGGCTATTGAGTTGAACCAATTGAAGGCACAAAATAGTGGGAAACTCCCTTCTCAACCTATTAACCCAAAAGAGGGTGTCAATGCTATTACGTTGAGAAGTGGTACACAACTTGTGCAACCCGAAATTACTGATTCGGGCAAGGTGGAGACACCAAAGGAACCTGTTTTGGAGGAGAAGAATGAGGATTCTCCCCAAGCTTCTGAGGTACCTATTCCTAACTCTAAAACTCCGGTTTCTACTCATGTTCCTCCTTTACCTTTTCCTCGCAGATTTGCAAGTTCTAAGAAGGCGTAACTAGAAAGGAGATTTTAGGCATTCTAAAGAAGATCCATGTGAACATACCACTCATTGATGCTATCAAGCAAGTTCCGAAGTATGCAAAGGTGTTGAAGGACTTGTGTACCAACAAACAAAGGCTCAAAGGTAATGAAGTGCTTAGTGTGGGGGAGAATTCTTCAGCAATCTTACAACACAAACTCCCACTTAAGTGCAAGGATCCCGGTAGTTTTGATATTCCCGTCACAATTGGTAACACAACATTTAACAAAGCTATGTTGGATTTAGGTGCATCCGTTAATGTTATGCCTGCGTCAATGTATAATTCACTTGATCGTGGTCCTCTTAAAAAGGCTGAAATTGTATTGCAATTAGCCGATCGCTCTAATGTCTACCCAATGGGTATTGTTGAAGATGTTCTTGTGCAGGTTAATCAACTTGTATTTCCAGCTGACTTTTGTGTGTTAGAGATGAATGAAGGTTCACCGGACTCGTCTCTTCCATTGCTACTTGGGCGGCCCTTCATGAAAACGGCGAAAACCATAATTGATGTGGATAAGAGAACGTTGACCATGGAGTTTGATGGAGAAACAATACGTTTCAACATTTTCGAGACGATGAGATATCCTAGTGATGTCCATTCTTGTTTCTCCATTGATGTTATGGATACATTGGCACAACAAATGTTTGAATTAAATGGTGATGATGCTTTGGAAACCGTGTTAACTACATCCATGGATAATGGTGTAGAGTGTGGTAATGAAGTCAAGGAAGCCCTTGGTGATCTTAATTCACTACAAGGATGCCCGGAAACTCATAATATCTCTTTTATTTCTTTACCATGCAGTGATGAAAAGCTTGTACCTTCAATTGTTAAATCTCCAAAGTTAGAATTGAAACCTCTTCCCGATCACCTAAAGTACTTGTACTTGGGTGATAATGAAGAGTTACTTGTGATTGTTTCTAATGAGCTTAGTGATTTACAGGAGCAAAAACTTCTAAGGGTGCTAAGGAAGTACAAGACGGCCATAGGATGGACAATTGCCGATATCAAGGGTATAAGCCTGCCGTTTGTATGCACAAAATTCGTTTGGAGGATGATGCAAAGCCTACAAGGGAAGCGCAACGTCGTTTGAATCCTCCCATGATGGAAGTTGTGAAAAAGGAGATACTCAAGCTTTTGGAAGTGGGTGTTATCTACCCCATATCCGATAGCAAGTAGGTGAGCCCGGTACAAGTAGTACCAAAGAAATCGGGTGTGACAGTAGTGGAGAATGATAAGAACGAACTTGTCCCAACTCGTGTGCAAACCGGTTGGAGGGTTTGTATTGATTATAGAAAATGGAATGCCACCACTAGAAAAGATCACTTTACTTTACCTTTTATTGATCAAATGCTTGAACGTTTAAATGGACACTCTTATTATTGCTTTCTTGATGGCTATTCAAAGTTATAATCAGATTGTTATAGCGCACAGACCAAGAGAAAACTACTTTCACTTGTCCTTTCGGTACTTTTTCTTATAGAAGGATGCCTTTTGGCTTGTGCAATGCTCCAGCTACTTTTCAAAGGTGTAAGGTAAGTATCTTTTCGGAATATGTTGAAAACATAATTGAAAGTGTTCATGGATGACTTTAGTGTCTTTGGTGATTCATTTGACCTTTGCTTGAACAATTTGTCTCTAATCCTGGAACGATGTGTTGAAACAAATCTTGTGCTGAATTGGGAGAAGTGCCATTTCATGGTAACTCATGGCATAGTTCTAGGCCATATAATATCTTCTAAAGGCTTGGAAGTCGATAAATCTAAGATAGACCTTATTCGTGCTCTAACCCCTCCCACTACGTTGAGGGAGATACGTTCTTTTCTTGGTCATGCAGGTTTCTATCGTAGATTCATCAAGGATTTTTCCAAGATAGCATCACCACTTTGTAACTTATTGCAAAAAGATGTGGTTTTTAACTTTGATGAAAAATGTATGGTGGCATTCAATCGTTTGAAAGAACTATTGATTTCAGCCCCTATCATTAAACCACCGGATTGGAGCAAGCCTTTTGAGCTCATGTGTGATGCAAGTGACTATGCGGTTGGTGCGGTGCTTGGACAACGTGTGGGGAAGCTTCCTCATGCTATTTATTATGCTTCTAGAACGTTAAATGAGGCCCAACAAAACTACACAACCACTGAAAAAGAGTTATTAGCCATTGTTTTTGCTTTAGAAAAGTTTCGCTCTTATCTAATTGGTACAAAATTTGTTGTCTTTTCTGATCATGCATCGCTTAAGTACTTGCTTACAAAGAAAGAGGCGAAACCGAGGCTCATACGGTGGATTTTACTCTTGCAAGAGTTTGATATTGAAATCAAGGACAAGAAAGGAATTGAGAACACCGTTGCGGATCACTTGAGCCGACTTGCTGTAGATAAGGAGACTATCCCATTGCGTGAAAGTTTCCCGGATGAGCAACTATTCTCAATTGCCTTTGGAGAACCATGGTATGCCGATATTGTCAATTACTTAGTTTCTAAACAAATCCCAAAGAACTTGTCTCGTCTTTGAGAGGGACAAACTTAAGAAGTTGGGGAACCAATACATATGGGATGATCCATACTTGTGGAAACATGGTAGTGACCAAGTAATAAGAAGGTGTGTTCCCGAATCTGAATTTAATTCTATCTTGTATTTTTGTCACTCTTATGCTTGCGGAGGACATTTTGGGAGTAAGAGAACCGCTCACAAGGTACTTGAAAGTGGTTTCTATTGGCCAACTTTGTTTAAGGATGCACATATATTTTGTACAACTTGTGATAGGTGCCAAAGAACCGGCAATCTAGGTGCCCGAAATCAAATGCCACAAACTTTTATTCAATTTATTGAAGTTTTTGATGTATGGGGTATTGATTTTATGGGGCCTTTTGTCAACTCCCATGGGAATTTTTATATCTTACTTGCGGTTGATTATGTCTCGAAATGGGTGGAAGCTAAAGACACCCCAACTAATGATTCTAAAGTGGTTTCAGATTTTGTGCAAGCTAATATTTTTGCAAGGTTTGGAATTCCAAGAGCCATAATTAGCGATGGGGGTTCTCACTTCAAAAACAGGATTTTGCAAAGCTTGTTGACAAAGTACAATGTGTCGCACAAGATTGCAACACCTTATTGATGTAGTTTTAATTGTGGTAAGTAGAGTATCGTTCGCTCGGACTTTTTTTAAAGATTTTGATTTTAGACTTAATTAAAGAAAATACTGGAAACAAAGAAAAGATTTTAACAATGTTGAGAGATACTGGGACTTAGGATTCCACCAAACTTCTTTTTCTGTGGTTCAATTATTAATTCTTAGTCAATAACAGCTCCAAAAACAATAACTATTGACTCTAAATCTTTGCCAAGGTAGATTTTATAAAACATTAATTGTAAATGGTAAGCATGGATTATCAAAACACCAAAGCTAAGCATAACCCATCAAACTAAATCACAACTAATTAATTTAAAATCATAATTCAAATTATATTAATGCAAAAGTCGTAAAAAGAATTAAATAAAGTTACCACAGTGATGAGAATTGGCTTCCTCCGTCATCCCAAATGATGGGGTTTAGCTCCTCATATCAAAAACATGCACAAAATAATAATCCATAGCTCAAAAAGGTGTTTTATTGAAGAAATTGTATTAAACGAGAGATTTGTAATTTGTAGTGGTGTTACAAGCGTCATCTGTTACAAGTTTTTAAGACTGTCGAAGAACGATAGTTGTTTGACTCTGTCGTTGAATTTAAGATCGCTATCGCGAGTCTGTTTCTTCGTATTCTTCGAAGGACACTTCAAGTGTCGTCTGCAACCTCTCTTCTTCCTCTTCACTCTTCACCTCGCTGCAACTCCTCGCAGACTTTTCCAAGCTTCCAATCGACCCCAAACTCTCCGTGTATATCCCAAAACTCGACCCAATGTATTTATATCCACACACCACCAAAATTCTCGAGAGAAAATAGATTTTTTCTTCCCCCACAATCCACGGGATTTATTTCCTCTTCCATTTCTTCTCTATGCGGCTTCTCTGTTTTGTTGCAACTCTTCAAATCAACAGAAGTATGTTCTTTCCCATCGATCACGTAACTTCCTTTGTTTAACCCAAAACTTCCAAAAACCCGAGATATCCTTTACTTTCCTGTGTCGTCGATATATATATGGAAATCTCTTTATTCTTTTCGGTTCAAGTGCATTACCAGCCCTGTTTCGGTCGGACAGGCCCAAACCAATCTAATTGATCAAGAAAATCCGATTATATCTCTCCCAAAATCTTCTATGTTCAAACCGAGAAACTATCCTTCCCTGTTATAACAAAGTCCGGATTATCCAGCCCATGTTCTTCGGATCCAACACATATACATCCCCTGTCTGGTCCATTCAAGTCCATCCCAATCGAGTTTAGTGATTGAATCTATCAAAATTACGTCCAAAATCTCGATCAAAACTCTGCCAGTCGCTGCTCCAAATTTCCCGCCAAATTGATTTTTTTGAAAATGAAAATGATGACCTCCCCCTAACCTGTGCGGGTCTGCCAATAATACTTGCCTTGGAAATGGATGCCCCTTAGTAATTTGGGTACCCCTTATCCATTTTCGGGTTCCCTTTAGCAATTCTTCCGAGGTGTAATTATGACTTTTCTGGGGAGTCTCCAGCATACTTCCGGGGTGCCTGTAGTGCGTCTTCTGGGTGCCTTTAGTAATTTTCTCCCATGAGCGCAAAAACCACTTTTCGAGCCAATTTCGCCGCAAAAGCTTATTTCTCCAAAAACACCTACAAAGACATAAAATACCAAAATAAGCGCAAAATCGAGAACTAACAATACAGAGAATTGAGACTAAAATAGACACATAAATGCGTCTATCAAATACCCCCAAACTTATTATTTGCTAGTCCCGAGCAAATCAAAAATAAAATCCTAACTCACTGTCGCAGGCATCGTCGATTGCATTTAGCGTATGCAATAAGCCTTTAAACCCCTAGGTGGCCCTAGTGGCCGAGTTATAGTCTCGGGAGGGTTTACCAGAGGTGTACCCACAAAACCTTACTCCAGACCCTAACTATCTACGTAGAACCTTGGAAGGCACTAAAGAATCTCCTTGGTTGGCATACTTATTGACTACAGGAGGAAGTACCCTGATGCGAAATTCCAATTGTTGTACACGAGTTTGCACTCAAGCATACTAAAATTCATATATAAGTCACAGAGCTCTACTCAGATAGTTTCTGGACATCATAACCGGAGTCAACCAATCACATGGATAGATTATGAAATTGATATAGAAAAACGTAGATGGTTTTGATGTTGTCTAAGGTGAATGGTGTTTCTCATATCTGTCTGAAGGCCACTGCCAAAACGAACCTATCCTAATGGACTGAGATACTGGTCTGGACTAATATCAACACACTGGCATATACAAGGGAACCAATGGTCAATAATCCTAACTCTAGGTCAACACAACTGGCATATACAAGGGTTCCAGTGGTCGACTTTATTGAATTTATTCCGGTTGGTCAGATGGTCTGGTCTCAATTTTTTTTTTTTTTTTTTTTTTCACATTTTTTTTTTTTTTTTTTAATCTCAATCACTCTATTTCACCCTAGCAGTGGTAACAACTTGAATCGTGAGCCCCACCTAATCACTTAGACAAACATATTTTGAAGGAAAAAAAAAAAATAGAAGTGAAAAGGATTCAACGAGATATGGCGAAACTACCATGTTTTTTTCTTTAATTCTAACACCTGATCTCTGTGCTTTTATGAATAGACTCTTTAGATGTTTCCATCTAATCAGATTGGTTCCTCAACTCCTACAACCAAAATGCTTCCATCCACTTAGATTGGTTAGTGCCATCCTTAATAAACATAAATTTCTAGGCTCTGGAGTTTATTTATTGCAACTAAAAACTTTCTCCCACACCCCCAAACTTAAATCTAACATTGTCCTCAATGTTCTAAAGATAAAATTAAAAGCATGAACAAGGAGAAACTGTTATCATTTGAAGCAAAAGAGTTAAGGAAAGATATTACCGTGTCGCATGAATATTGGGTTACCTCCCAAGAAGTGCTAAGTTTAAAGTCTTCAGCCAGACGGTAAATACCATAAAATGGTTAATTACCTTTCGAATCATATATCAATAGTTAAAACAACTGTGGGTCAACAAAGTCAAATAAAATTGCCACAATTATTAGACAACTGCACCAAATCAGAAAAATGAACAGACATAACACATCTTCATCCAAGGTTTCCTGCAAGACAACTGGGTTTTTCTGTGGTGCCCACTTGGGCTTCATATGGGTGTCTTGACAAACAGATTTTTCTGAACTATGGGTTTCTAGTTGTTGAATTTCCTCCTGGACAGTATCAGGAGGATCAGGTTGAGGAGTCGGAAGAGACTCAGGAAATACCTCATGTATACTAGGCTCGATTCCCAAGTTAGGGACTTCTAATGGGGATACTTGACCATTACTACCCCCAAACTTAGAGTAATCAGTATTCTCAGACAAACCTCTAACTATTGCTTGAATTTTCGGATCCTCGGAGTCTTTAAAATACTCAAGAGCTTCTTCTAGAGCACTACCCCCAAACTTAGGGTCATCATTATTCTCCGTAAGACCTAGCACTATGGCTTGAATTTCAGGGTCTGTAGAGTCTTTAAAGTACTCGAGAGCTTCTTCTAGTTCAACATTTTGGTCACCTAACTGACTTAAGAGAATTGTCTCATCAAATTCATATAAGGAATCACCAAATAAAGTGTCGTCCCAATTATCCTGAATTAGATCATGAACTAAAGTGCTAATCATATTTACTTCCCCTAATTCATCAGAAGGTTGTCCATTAACATTAAAGACATTTAGTTCAGTGGTCATATTACCAAAGGATATGTTTATAAGCCCGGTCCTACAGTTGATTATAGCATTAGATGTGGCTAAAAATGGGCGACCTAAAATCACCGGTATTTGAGCACTAGGATCCTGAACAGGTTGAGTGTCTAGAACAACAAAATCCACTGGATAAATAAATTTATAAACCTCAATCAGAACATCCTCTATGACACCACGAGGTACTTTTACGCACCTATCGCCTAACCGTAGGGTCATTTTAGTCGGTTTCAACTCACCAAGACCTAGTCGGGGGTGTACACATGGTACGGGAGTAGGTTAACACTGGCTCCTAAGTCAAGCAATGCTTTATCAACCATGTGATTACCAATTGTACAAGATATGGTGGGGCATCCAGGGTCTTTATACTTAGGGGCTGTTTGGTTCAGAAGGATTGAACTTACCTGATCAACTAAAAAGGCTTTCTTATGGACATTAAGCTTACACTTTCGAGTACAAAGATCCTTAAGAAACTTGGCATAAGCAGGCATTTGCCTAATTGCTTCTAATAAAGGAATATTTATGTTTACCTGCTTAAAAATCTCCATTATTTCGTTGAAAGTCGACTCTCTCTTAGTTGGAACTAACAGCTGTGGATATGGGTCTCTGGGCACAAAATGAGACCTATCGGGAACCACATTGGCATCACTAGAAATTTTATCAGTCTCTTCAGTTAATGGCTCCTTCTTGGGATCATCTTGAGAACTAGAATGGGAACTAGAAGGTGGATCTACAATATGTCCACTATTAGGCATGGCTACCTTATTGTCTACCGTTTTACCACTCCTAAGGGTTGTTACAGAGTTTACATGATTGAACTCTTTCTCTCTAGAGGATATTTCATGAATTTCTCTAGTGTTGGGTAGTGGTTGACTGGGTGACTTGCCTCTCTCTCTTTCGCTCAAAAGCTCTCGCAATTATACTAACTCTGATTTTTAGCTCGAAATAGCCTCGAGAGTTTTCCTATAAACCTTTCTCAACCGTTTGCTTAAACTCTGTATTGTTATGAGATAAGATGGCCAAAGACTCTTCTAAGCTCATGATTTTTTTATCTGACAGGTTCTGATACTGCTCTGGCCCTAAATGGTTCTTAGTATACCCAAAACCTGAGAGAGCCTGGGAAACACTAGACTGGCCTTGACTCTGCCCCTTAGACCAAGAGAAATTCGGGTGGTTTCTCCAACCAAGGTTATAAGTGTCTGAATAAGGATCAAATCTTTGATGGTTTTCAGACCTAGAGTTGTTATAAAGAGCATGGGCTTGCTCTTCGTATCTAGCATGGTGTGACCCTTGATTCATTTCTAAGGCCTCTAGACGCCTAAGAATATCTGACCCATAATCAACTCTATCGATCCTATGGATAGGATTTCTAGGTATTTATGGTTCTCTCATTGAAGCCCATTGCCTAGTTTTCTCGGCTAACTCGATGAATTCGTCGAAACATTCATCCGGGTCTTGATGGGTAAATTCTCCACCACTAATTGTTTCTACTTGCATACGGGTTTCACTATCAAGGCCCTCATATAAAATTTAGGCCATGTGGGCTTTTTCAAAGCCGTGATGTGGACACTGGTATAACAATTCACTAAACCTTTCTATATAATCATGAAGTTTTTCACCTATTTTCTGCTTAAAGGTTTGGATAGACTGCCGAACACTAGCAGTCTTATGGTGTGGGTAGAATTTCTTAACAAATGCCTCTACAAGACCATCCCAGGTGGTAATTGTTTTAGAAGGAATAAAATGATACCACTCTTTGGCTTTATCATAGAGAGATAAGTGAAACAAACGTAACCTAAGCACATCTTTGGAGACATTCGGATAGTTCATTGTGTCACAAATCATTTCAAAGTCTCTTATGTGGGTATATGGGTTCTCATTCTCTAATCCCCTAAACTTACGTATCATGCCAATAGTCTCAGGTCTTATATCAAACTGGACCGTAGAAGCTGGTAGAACTACACCTGGGTCACGCACTACCCTAGACGGGTTCAAACGATACCTAAGGGTTTTTACTGGGACCTCATCATCCTTTTCCTCAACCATTTTGGCAAAAATACAAGTATTAAGGATATTTTCCTCACCGTGAGAAGAACGTCCAAAAATAGGACTTTCTAGATTAAGGTAGTCAAGATTCTTGTTTCCTAAAATATCGCTTCTAGGTTTTTCACGCATAAACCGTCCTAGAGTGTCTCTCTTACGTTCTGGCATACAAGAATTCAACAAAATGTGCACATGCAAATGTTGGGCTAACTAATTTAGGTAAGCTTGGGTTACCTACATGAAATATACCCAAAGGTACGAGGGTGAGGTTTGTGGACTTTGTTTGTGGTAACTCCCATAAGGCCCAAGGCACGGGTTCAGCTTACTAATCCACTAGTTTTCCTAAATTCGGTAGTCTGACGAGATGCAATTGGTGTGCGCAGTGTTTTTTTTTTTTTTTTTTATATATATAAATAAATTACTAAAATAAACACAAACAATATATACAAGTCCAAAATTAAGGAAAATAAAAACTAACAAAAATAAAAGCTTCAGTTTTCTCCTTTTATGGCAAGTCCAACTTTTCACCTTCGTTTCAAGCAAAACCTGCACAACAAAAGCAAAAATACCCAAAGTAAAATCAAAGAAAATAAAAATAAAAATAAAATATATACAAAACCTAAAAAAAAAAATGTAAAACCTAAAACCTAAACCTAATTACAAGTCCCCGGCGGCGGCGCCAATAAACTAATGTAGTTTTATTTGTGGTAAGTAGAGTATCGTTCGCTCGGACTTTTTTAAAGATTTTGATTTTAGACTTAATTAAAGAAAATACTGGAAACAAAGAAAAGATTTTAACAATGTTGAGAGATACTGGGACTTAGGATTCCACCAAACTTCTTTTTCTGTGGTTCAATTATTAATTCTTAGACAATAATGACTCCAAAAACAATAACTATTGACTCTAAATCTTTGCCAAGGTAGATTTTATAAAACATTAATTGTGAATGGTAAGCATGGATTATCAAAACACCTAAGCTAAGCATAACCCATCAAACTAAATCACAACTAATTAATTTAAAATCATAATTCAAATTATATTAATGCAAAAGTCGTAAAAGAATTAAATAAAGTTACCACAAGTGATGAGAATTGGCTTCCTCCGTCATCCCAAACGATGGGGTTTAGCTCCTCATATCAAAAACAGGCACAAAATAATAATCCATAGCTCAAAAAGGTGTTTTATTGAAGAAATTGTATTAAACGAGAGATTTGTAATTTGTAGTGGTGTTACAAGCGTCATCATTACAAGTTTTTAAGACTGTCGAAGAACGATAGTTGTTTGACTCTGTCGTTGAATTTAAGACTGCTACCGCGAGTCTGTTCTTCGTGTTCTTTAGAACGACACTTCTGAAGTGTCGTCTGCAACCTCTCTTCTTCCTCTTCACCTGCTGCTGCTGCAACTCCTCTGCAGCTTTTCTGAAGCTTCCAATCGACCCCAAACTCTCCGTGTATATCCCAAAACTCGACCCAATGTATTTATATCCACACACCACCAAAATTCTCGAGAGAAAATAGATTTTTTCTTCCCCCACAATCCACGGGATTTATTTCCTCTTCCATTTCTTCTCTATGCGGCTTCTCTGTTTTGTTGCAACTCTTCAAATCAACAGAAGTATGTTCTTTCCCATCGATCACGTAACTTCCTTTGTTTAACCCAAAACTTCCAAAAACCCGAGATATCCTTTACTTTCCTGTGTCGTCGATATATATATATGGAAATCTCTTTATTCTTTTCGGTTCGAGTGCATTACCAGCCCTGTTTCGGTCGGACAGGCCCAAACCAATCTAATTGATCAAGAAAATCCGATTATATCTCTCCCAAAATCTTCTCTGTTCAAACCGAGAAACTATCCTTCCCTGTTATAACAAAGTCCGGATTATCCAGCCCATGTTCTTCGGATCCAACACATATGCATCCCCTGTCTGGTCCATTCAAGTCCATCCCAATCGAGTTTAGTGATTGAATCTATCAAAATTACGTCCAAAATCTCGATCAAAACTCTGCCAGTCGCTGCTCCAAATTTCCCGCCAAATTGATTTTTTTGAAAATGAAAATGATGACCTCCCCCTAACCTGTGGGTCTGCCAATAGTACTTGCCTTGGAAATGGATGCCCCTTAGTAATTTGGGTACCCCTTATCCATTTTCGGGTTCCCTTTAGCAATTCTTCTGAGGTGTAATTATGACTTTTCTGGGGAGTCTCCAGCATACTTCCGGGGTGCCTGTAGTGCGTCTTCTGGGTGCCTTTAGTAATTTTCTCCCACGAGCGCAAAAACCACTTTTCGAGCCAATTTCGCCGCAAAAGCTTATTTCTCCAAAAACACCTACAAAGACATAAAATACCAAAATAAGCGCAAAATCGAGAACTAACAATACAGAGAATTGAGACTAAAATAGACACATAAATGCGTCTATCACTTATCATCCCCAAACAAATGGACAAGCCGAGGTGTCTAATCGGGAGGTGAAATCCATTCTAGAAAAGGCGGTGAACCCAACAAGGAAAGATTGGAGCATGCGACTTAATGATGCTTTGTGGGCTTATAGAACCACATACAAGACACCTATCGAGATGTCTCCTTTTAGGCTTGTGTATGGTAAACCTTGTCATTTACCCGTTGAAATTGAGCATAAGGCGTTTTGGGCTATTAAACAATGCAACATGGAGATGGATGGGGCTGGAAAGCAAAGGAAGTTACAACTCCAAGAGCTAGAGGAGCTTCGCAATGATGCATTTGAAAGCTCACGCATTTATAAGGAAAAGACGAAAGCATTTCATGATAACATGATTTCTAGAAAACAATTTTGCATTGGGCGAAAGTGCTTTTGTTTAATTCTCGCTTGCAATTATTTCCGGGTAAATTAAGGTCACGATGGATCGGACCTTTTATTGTTACTAATGTGTTTTCTTATGGTGTAGTGGAAATTCGTAGCATAGCTACAGGGAAAGAACTTAAAGTTAATGGGCACCGGTTGAAACCATATTATGAGAATTTCACTTCCGAAGTGGTGGAAGGAGTTAACTTTGTGGATGTACTCCCTCTGGAGGAGTCATAGAAAGCAAGGAGATAGTCGGGCTGACGACTTTAAACCAAGCGCTAAATGGGAGGCAACCCATCGGATGAGTATTTCTTGTCTTGTATTTATTTCTTGTTTTGTTTTTAGCTTTTTCTTGTCTTGTTTTATTTTTTCTGATTTTTTTTGTCATATATTTTGTTAGAATTTCCCACCTTGACTTACTTTGGACGATTCAATTTACATTGAGGACAATGTAAAGTTTAAGTGTGGGGGAGTGGTTAAGCATTTGCTTTGTAAATTTTTCAATTTTTTTCAACTTTTTTGTAAATTAGTGAATAAGAAAACTCCAACTTGTAGTTAGTTTAGAGTCACATAGTATACATGTCGCTAAGATTACATCGAGATTCTCATAATAGTGACCGAACTTAGAGATGACAGAGAACATGATCGGGTTTCTTACTTGTATGAGAGTTAAAGTTGGATTTAACCATGCCAGTGGCAAATAAGGTGCAGACTGAATTCGGTATTAGAGTAGTGATCCCCTATAGTGGAGACTACCCATGTTACATAATGTGAGGCACCAACCTTCAATTCTTTGTACCTGTCTAAATTTGTGCTTTTAGAGTGTGTGTCACCGTACGTAAATTCCGGGCAGAATGGTGAGCTGCCCAACCTCCCACCATAGAAGCACTATTTTGATCTCTTGAGTGCTATTTTTATCAACCATGATGGTGACATCGAATTGCTAACTTACATACCACTTGTAATCTTGTTCGCAGATTAGCACCATCCACCTTATCTCTCTCTACACCAACAGGTCCATAGAAACACCATCATCATCAACAAGAGGAGCATCACAAATTTGAAGGAAAGTTGAACACGTTCAAGGTTTACAAGCAACGATACAAAAATGAGCAGATTTCAGATTCAAGTATAGCAACAAAACAAGGAGCATAATTTTTATAAGTTGAAGACTATTGTACAAGAGTGAAAATTATCAAGGATGAGAGTTCGAGAAGTTTATGATATCAAGACATATAAGTTGTGAAGAATCAAGCGGTAAAGTACTTACACCATGGCCCTTGTACTTGCATTTTTATTTGTATTTTCAGTTTGTGTTTATTTCTCTTGTCTCAATGAAAAAAAAATAAAAATAAAAAATAAGACAAGAGAAAATTTCTTTAGGTTCCTTACTAGTTTTATTGTTTTATTTTGTATTTGTTTTATTTTTTATGATCAAAAAAAAAAATGATAAAAAATGATAAGAAAAAAAAAAGAGAAAAGAAAGAAAAAAAAAGAGAAAAAAATAATAATTATATTTTGGGTTTGTATGTTCGTTTTTAGTTTTGTATTCTTTCAATAAAGCCAATGGAAGAAGGAATATCTACAAAGAAGTTTCAAGCAATAAGGAATTAGAGGAAAGAATCACATTGTCAGGATTCTATGAAGTTCAAGAGTTATCATCAAGAGTTGAAGACCGAAGACGAAGATGAAGACACCGATTGAAGACCGAAGACGTTTTTATGGATGCTGTGAGAGTGGTGCTAGCTGCACGCCGAACGGATAACCAGGTAAGTAAGCATATTCCCACCTTCGTTAAATGGTCGATTTCCTTTCTTAGAGATCGTCAGAAAAATGAGTTTTAAAAAAATTATAAAAGATGTGGGTTTTCAAAACAAGGAGGGTTTTACCTTCCTACCATTCAACGTGTCGCAGGATTCTCTCTTCATTCCTACCTGGACACATGTGTGACCCATAAAAAAGCTGTTTATTATTGAGAGCAACTTCATAAAACCCTTTCTTGTGAGGCATAGTCGAGACTTTTGATCACTCCGAACCCGAATTTCTTTCGAGAAGGGATGGTTATTTCTCTCTCAACTTTTAAGGATGAGATTGTGTTCATTTATGTGTCTAACTTCTTATGACTATTGTGCAGAATCTCTATGTCTTCTTAGCGCGTTGGATGCTATCATTTCGGAGAACTAGTAAGTTGGAAAAGTAGGTTTTGTAGGTATATCTCTAGTAAACCCTCACGAGACTATAACTCGTCCACTAGGGACACCTAGGGGTTCAAAGGCTTGTTATTTATGCTAAGAGTAACCGTAGCCTCGACGACACGGAGTTGTATGTATTCTTTAGAATAAGTTTTGTTTTGTTTGATTTGCTCGAGGACTAGCAAAGTCTAAGTGTGGGGGAATTTGATAGGTGTAGAATACACCGTATTTGCTATCTAGAGTTTATGCTTTCTTTGTTATTTTTCGTGTGAATTATGTATCTTATGTTTGCTTTTGAGTTTTATAGGTGCAATGGAGTCACCGAGAACAAAAGGAGAAGAAATCACCCATTTAAAGCGAAAAAGAGCGAAAAGACCAATTCACAGGCGAGCTAAGCTAGCTACGGTTGAGCAAAGAAGTGAATAGGCAGTTGGTTCCGTGAAACCGACAAGCCATGCAAGAACTGGGAGGCCCTTTTCCTATTTCTTGGTGCCTAGAGTCATTTATGGGTAACCCCTTATCTGCAGCACCTGGATGGCTGTATCATTCATTTCCTACAACTCTAAATCGAGTTTCATTGCATTCGATCTCAAATTCAGAGAAGTGTGGCTGCTGTAAGAGAGGACAGGGGAGATCGAGATGGAGCGACTAAAAGCAGGAGCAGAAATTCGTGGGATCGATGAAGTTCAAGAGGAATTCAGAGCATAGGATGCATCTGCTGGTGAAGTTTAAGGAACGAAGAACTTAGGGTGTTTTTGCTGACATCTAGGGTTTGCAATCGAAGAATTAAATGGGATTTGATATCAAGAGAAGTTGTTTGAGCTAGGGTTTGCTAGTGAAGATGATTTCTGGGTTCGAGAGATTAACGAAGTTGTTATTCTTTGTGAGACATGGGTCCGTGTTGATTAATCGAGTATCGAAGAAAATGAATCTTCTTAGTAGAAATTTGGGTTGATGATATTATCAAGAAATTCGAATGAAGAATTGGGTCTGAAGAATTCAGGGAAGAAGAACTTAGGGTTTGCTTTGTGCTCTGAGGTCGAATGAGAAGATTGGAAGAAAGGGTATGACTCATATTTAGGTTTTGTGCTGGAAGTATGAATCTGTGGATGTGTTATTGCTATGAATGAATTGAACTGCAGGAGATCGAGCTCATGGTGTTGTCGCAAGTCAATTGAGGTGGTGGTCTGTGAACTGCAGTGGCTATGGAATTGCAGGTGATGGGGTGATTGCAGTTGGTATTGAAATGACAAAATTGCAGGCAAGGAAGAAATACAGTGTGTATGGTTGCTTCCGATGGAGCTATTGTTGACTGAAATGGTGGAGATTCAGGTGCAAATTGGCTGTGATATGGAGATTAAGATGCAGATGAGTTATGATGTGCCCTGTGATGGGTATTTTGCATGTTATGATTGACACTGGAAGTGAAGGAAGTGGCTTGTTGCTGAGCTGGTTAAGCTGGAATTGTGTGAACTGCTACTGAGATGTTGTTGAGTTTCAGGTGCAGGTAGTTGGGTTTATGAGAGAGTGCAAGGGACTGAGATGCTGCCATGTAGCTGCAAGTTGAAATGGCAGTGTAAGCTGCAGCTGGTGATGCTCTGGCGCTGAGGTAGCTGTTGCATCAACGAGTTGCGAATGGTGGAAGATTGACTGATATGGCAAAGGCTTAGATGGAGTTGTTGCTGGAATTGGCATTGCAGGTGCTAGAGGATGATGCTGGTAGTTTTGAGCTGGGACTTAAGAAGCTGTAATGGAACTGATATTTGTGACACAGAAAGGATTACTGGAGTTGAAGTTACAGGAACTGGAACTGAGCTTGTTTAGCATGGAAGCTGAGATGGAAAAGGAAGTAAAACTGGTGGTGTTGTGTGTTGCGGAAACGAACTGGTGCTGAGATGAAGGCAGGCTATGAATTGCAGGCAATGGCTCGAATCGGATGCGAGAGTCGACAGCGACAGGTTGGTGGTTGTTGGCATTTGAGCAGTGGGATTGAGGTTTTTAGTTACTGTTGTTGATACTGAGCTGTTGTGGCAATGGCTAAGCATTTGTTAGTGAAGCTTAGAAGAATTGCAAGAAGAGAAGCCAAGCCATTGAAGTATTTACAGTTACAGGGTACTGAGCAAGGGAATGATTTTGTATGAACTGAGCTGCTAATGAGTGCTTGTGTTGCTGTGGGAGGTGCAACCACAGATGGAAGAAATGGTGGCAGCTGAGCTGCTGCTGTTGATATGAAGCTGAGGCTTTTGAGTTGTTACAGGTGCATAATGAGTCAAGTTGGTGATTGTTCTGGTGGCAATGGAGATGGTCTTGATGAGGTTGCAACAGGCAAGAGATGGAGCCGATGCTATTGGATGGACAGAGTAGAAGTTGCAGCTGTGATAGAGAGGCATGCTAGGTAGTAGGTTGTGGAGCTGTGATGCGCCAAGATGGCACAACACTTGGAATGGCCTGTGCAAATTTGTAACAACATTGGCATATGACTCATTCAGCTGAGTCAGGTAGTGACTCAATTTCGACTCAGACTTAGCAACACTGACTCAGTTAACACCGTTAGTGACTGTTAGTCATCCGTCAGTTTTAACAGCTGACCGTTATGTTTGACCGGTGACCGGGCGGACTTTGCCGGTCACCTGAGATATATTTTTCGGCCAACTTCCGGCCATAATACCAGATTTCCGGCGACATATTTTTGGGCATATTTTCTACATGGGTTTTTCTCACTTATGGGCTTGGTGGACATCTAATGGACTTTGAAGACTAGACCTAATTTTGGAACAAGAGGAGCTATAGAAGGGAAAGTTTTCTACAACTTTGGAACACATATTTTTCTTGGAACTTTGGAGAGCCGGTTTTGTTTACGCTTCTAGGGTTTGCTTTTGTTCATCTTCTTCTTTTCAATTAATATTTTTATGATGAACTCCATAGCTATGAGTAGCTAAACAATTATTATTGGTTATGGGATAAAGTTGATTTCTCAATATGTTATATGATTCAATGAATTAGTTTTGTCTCAATATTTTATTGTTTGTGATTCACAATTAATAGTGTTATATGATTTGATAGTTTGTTTGGTTGAGTCCGGAATCAATCCGATTTACATTCATCTCTAGAGCTATATTAGGGTTTTCAATACGAAAAAGTTGTTTATCCCTGATTCTAAGTAGCATAATTGTGGGTAGTGCTTGTAGTGATATATCCTACTAGTCACAAGTGAATCATAACTTTTGTTAAAACGATTAGTGCTTTTACACATTTGTTTGCATTGATTAGTCTTATTCCATAGAACTTATTGCTTTTAGGGAGTTAAATCTAATTGTGCTTTTACACTTTAGGTTGCTTTCTAGGAAGAATTCACATATGCATCTTTTAATGTGGTTGTGATGAAAACAGGGAATTAACGGGATATACTTACGATCAAGGTATCCTAGGACTATTAGTAAATGAGAGATTAAATTAACAATTCTAATCATTGATGAAAATACATGTTTGTGAATGATACTATCCCGTGACCAATATCTTCTCCCTATTGATTATTCCAATTATTTGCTTTGCTTTGCTTTATTTTATTTTTACTTTAGTATTTCGCTAAAACAACAAACATCCCCCCTTGGTTACCTTAGAAACTGAAAATTGCATAACAACAATTGCCTCTCTGTGGATACGAACTCTTCCTTACCTTGTACTTCATTCATATTTAGTGAGTAAGAAAGTGAAATTATTTTTGACGCTTACGACAGCGATCATGTATATAGTGTAGAAAATACTTGTTTGCATATTTATAAAATTTGCATTTGAAGTGTTTCTGTTCAACACCTTACTGACTTACTGGGTTAGTAAGACTTGCTCATTCAAGATGTAGGTTTGAACCTTACAATATACTGTAATATATAGAACTAACAAGAACTTACTCTTTGCAGGTGACTGTTCTCTTGGATTGGACATTTCTAGTCTTTCAGGTGGACAGGTCGCAGAATTGACAATTTAACAAACTAAGTTTAATTCCAAACAATAATATTTTACATCATTTTCTTGAGATTTTTATGTGTTGGAAAATATACTCTAGATCTATTTACGATGAATTTTGCCCGAAAATAAAAAAAATTCACTAGGTGTTATTGATTTATGTAGCAACAATTTGATAGTCAAGTTTAGTACACAAAGTTTCAAACTCCATCTACGTTATTTGAATTAATCCTAGCAGCACTTAATCACTAAGAATCCGAGTGCACAAAATAGAAAAGTCCATTGAGGTGCGGTAGCTTCAACTCAAAGGTGGTATATTGGTATCTAACTTGCCGCCAGAGTTAAAGATAATAAGAGATTAAGAGGTATCTAATAAGTTGGCACCAGCAGTAAAGAAACAGAATATATGAAAAATCAATTAAAAGCATGGCATACTAAATTTTGGAGAGAATGGAATCCAAATCCAAGGGATGGAAAGGTCTAGTGCTCTCTCAACCTAGTAGATCAGTCCTATACAGAGAAGTTTCATCTAGTATTCCTTCATACCAGATGGGATGTTTTATACTTCCCAAAAAGATAACTAACAAAATCAATGCCATTCAGAGGGATTTTTGGTGGGGAAAAGAAACAGGGAAAAAAGGTTTCTACCCAAAGGCATGGCCAAATATTTGTAAACCAACCTAAAAAGGAGGGTTAGGTTTTAAAGAGGCTCGTAAATACAACCTTGCAATGCATACTAAATTAGCATGGAGACTAGTTAAAGAACTAGATGCTCTTTGGGTCAAGACTATGAGCTCCAGATACTTCAGAAATAATCATCCCTTGAGAGCTAAAGCAAAATCAAATGGTTCCTGGATCGGAAGTGTATCAATCAAGGTCTAGAACTCATCCATAAATATAGCATTTGGGAAGTAGGAAATGAGAATGATATTAGTATATGGAATGACAAATGGATACCTGAGCTAACCGAAACCCTAGAACATCTTAGGAATCCACAGAATAACCATCTTTTACTAGTATCTGACCTGATTGACACTGAAACTAATTCTTGGAACCTAGACATCATATACTCAAACTTTCCTAATAATATAGCCTTTAAAATCCAGAATATTTATCTTTTTAAAGATAGGAATCATGCACTGAAGAAAGATTAACTTAGATGGACTCTAACCAAGTCAGAGGACTACACAGTCAAATCCCTGTATGATAAACTGAATGAAACCAATGTTGATATAGTCAGCTTAGACTTACCTGAGTCTTTTTGGATTGCCCTATGGAAACTAGATACCTCCCAAAGAATCAAACTTTTTTGGAAATGTCTTCAAATGCCTTATCCACTAACTCTAAGCTTTACGACAAGGTTAAAGAAGTAGAACCTTATTGTACTATGTGTAGAACTGAAATAGAAACCATTGAACATCTTTTAATGCATTGTCCACTTTACCATCTAGTTATGCTATAATTTTAAGAGATGAAGCAGGCAACACAGGAGGAGGAAAAGCAGGGCATTCAACAGCAACAGGCCCACAAGAAGCGGAGGGCGCTCTAGGAGTGATGCAAGCTGCTATTTGGGCGACAGAGAAGAATTTGGAGAACTTTAGCATAAAAGAGGACTATGAGAGTTTGTTCAAATATTTTTTGGGCAAAACATCTGATATTTCCCGGCGTTATAAAGCTTTTGTAGATGAAGCCAACAGATTGGTTCACTTATGTAATAATTTTTTGGGATTTTATTTTGTTCCTAGATTCGGAAACAAGGTGGCAAATATACAAGCAAAATCTGCTAGGACCTCCGTTTTATGGGAGAACCTTCCCCCTATTTGTATCCAACAACAACTCTCAGTAGATAGATCTAAGGGTACATTAATTATATACCCCTAGTTTTGACACCCAACAAATATACCCTTATACAACAATAAATATAACCCTATCATTTAATAACCTCATCTATTTAAAATTACATTACCTAAATGCCCCTACTCATAAAATGTTTTCCTTTATTTCAAAATACAAAATAAATTTCTTTCCCTACCACTTCATCGCGCCACCACCACCAATAACACCACCACATATCCACCACCACCACCACCATCACCACAACCACCACCTACCAACCGCCACCACCACCTCACCACCACCACCGATACACCACCACCGATACACCACCACCACCGCTAGTCCACCATCGCCTTCGCCGCCACTATGTAGTCTACCAAAAACACCACCACCATTCAGCCGTCGCCGCCACCACTGCCTCCACCGCCACCACCAAAACTTGGTGTCAACAACCGAAGTTGATCCCCAAAAAAAAATCAGAAAAAAAAATGGTATCAACAACCGAAGTTGATCCCAGAATCAAAAATTTAGAAAATGTTCAGATTATGTATGGTATCAACAACCAAAGTTGATCCCAAAAATATGGTCAACAACCAAAGTTGGCTCCAAAAATTAGTATCAACAACCAAAGTTGATACCAAAATTAATTTTTCAGAAAATGTTAAAATTATGTGTAGTTTAGACAACTAAAGTTATCCCAAAAATACGGTGTCAACAACCAAAGTTGACCCTAAAATCTAGTATCAACAACCGAAGTTGATCCCCAAATATTGTGTCAACATCCCAAGTTGATACCAAAATTAAAAATTCAGAAAATGTATGGTGTCAACAACCAAAGTTGATCCCAATATATGGTGTCAACAACCAAAGTTGACCCTAAAAATTGACGTACTAAAATTAGTGAACCTGACGTGAATCGAACACGCATCTTCTGACTAGAGCTAGTTGTGATACCATTACACCACAGATTCGTATAATGTACATATACTTCAACAAGTAGTATCCACAATCAATAACACCCTTTCTATAAGGTAACATGATCCTATGAAACATTAGCACTAGTACATAGAACGAATTCAACAAACTAAATGATTGTAAATGGAATTTATCAAACTACCTAAGTTGTATAAATGTTTGAGCAAGTCGCAGAACTAGAAGACCACCTATTTATCAAACCTAACTCTAACAACAACAAGAAAAAAAAATCAGAATAGAAAATACTCCCTCCGTTTCTGGAAAAGAGATACCTTCACTTTTTCAATTTGGTATCACTTTTCCAAAAACAGAGGGAGTAATATTTAATAAAACTGACCACTAATTTGTCTACATAAACTTGTTGTGTATGTAAATTTTCCATGAACAAAATATAGATTGAAATGGTAGATTCTATATACTTACGAAATATGGCGTCCTCTTAACTTGTCCAATGCTGCCTGTCCCTTATTTATAGTGCCAAACATGAGCATGTAGATCGCTGTGCACTGGGCTTTCATAATGCATCTTAACACTGGAAATCACAAAAAAAAAAAAAAAAAAATTTGCTTAATAAATGGGAATGTGAGCCTAACGGTAAAACAAAAATATTTAAGATCAGGAAGTATCAAGTATATAGTTTGAAGTTCACAAAAGAACAGTAAGTGGTACAGACAATAAAAATGCAATTGCGTGCATCGCTAATATGCATTGAAAATATCATAGCATCATACAACTCAACAAGTGATCCGTAAGGGGTTTATTAGCATCTCAACAAAGATACCAGTGGTCAAGCACAAGTGTGCCGTAACTCTAAAAACCAACTAGAATTTCTTATAACATCCACACAACCAAAACAAAATAATACACCAATGGAAAGTAAAATTAGTATGGCTAAATAGTATGACTATGGATATAAACTTACTTACATACTAATAGTATGACTAAATAGTCAGAACATATGCTAGGATATTTCTCATGCAGATCCCATATAAAGTTCCAAATTGAAGGTCATATGTCTATGCCAGAAAGAGAACATGCAACCGATTAAATTTATAAACTTTGTTTATGAGTTCTGACCTTACATTGTAACTGGATAATTGGATTCAATCACACAAAGTTAAGTTACTTATGTTTAAACGACATATTTTGCAACAAAACTTCAAGTCGAGTATAGTAGCATGTTAGTAATTGAATGAGTTTATAGTAAAGCAATAAGAGAGTTTATAAGAACAAACTAGCAGTAAACTAAGAATGATCCCGTAGTCACCACCATGAGTTTTCTCTTCAAAAGTAGCATTTTCCGCAGGTCCTGTAGTTAAACACATTTGAATCTTTATAACAAGTTTCACAAACACTGTGGCACACATTTTTCCTTGAATAAACTGTGCACCGATCAACACATAATGATGGGCAAGCTAACATAATGAGTATATGGTTTCACAAAGTAACAAATTATTAAGGTTTAGATAATGTCACCTCCAGGATATGTCAATGGTGCTGGAGTTGGTTCCTTAACAGGTGCGGTATCACCACCACCACCCTCACTACTATAATAAAATTTACCAACATACATTTAGTGCAACAAACATCCACCACCACAACAATAAGATTCCAAGAACAAAATTCACCACCACTGCTATAACAACACCTTCCACCACCACCACCACCACCGTCATCATAATATCAAAGATTATGCATTAAAAATCATCAATCTCTATAAATATCATGAAATTACTACATCACATAAAAGAATCAAATTCCCTGTAAACCAAATTGATCACAAAATCCATTCTCATAAAATTTGCGAACCAAATCAGTAACATCGATGAATAATGAAAGAAGAATTATACCGTAAAGTAGTGACTTTAAAGTTTGATTTCGGAACCTGTTGATGATTACCTAATTTCGATCGAAACAAAACAAAATTAATCGAAGAGGAAGATGAAAGCAACTACAGATCTCTAAAAATCTCACTAAAATCTCTCGGGGAATCTCACTGAAATCTCACGAACAAAAACCCCTATTTTTGGTGGTGACGGCGAAGATGGTGGGATTTGGATTGTTGTTGATTGTGAAGATAAAGATGGTGATGATGGCTATGTAGATGATTGTGGTGCTGGTGTTGGTGACATTGGTTGTGGCGGTGACGGAGATGGAGGTAGTGACGGTGGTCGCAGCGATGGATTTGGTGCTGAATTCGATTGATTTTTCTCTGAGTGAGCAATAGAGAAACTGAAGTATAACATAGAAAGGTTAAAAATGGAACTTTGAATATTATTATTTTTATTGATAATTTCAAATATGCCATTAGGGTATTTATAAAGATTCTTGAGGGTACTTTTGAAGACCAATCACAAGTGAGGGTATTTATTCAATTTCCACTAGATCTAATATCAGAACATCCGCATATGGATGGATATTAGATCAGGAATCAAAAGATCAGGAATCAAAATGGTTTGAATTAATGACCATTAGAAGGGTTTATTCAATGTTCCAACTTTAAGTTTGAAATTTGTAAATTTAGTACTAGGTTATTCTTTTCTGTTTTCTAATGATGTAATTGATATTGAACATCCAATGGGTGGAATGGTTATTCTCCACCATTGGATGGATATTTAGATAAAGTTCTATTTCCTTTTGATAGTTCTATTTCTTTTGTTTCTCAGGCTCTTTCTGAGCCTTAGTTTGGGCAATGAAATATCTTATTTACAAAAAAAAATAAAAAAAAATAAAGCACGACAGTTACACAAAATTGGGTATCTAACTGTGGTTAAGTTCACAATTAGATGATGTCATATCTTAGTAATCCGATGGTTATGGGGCTGCGAATTCAGTTTTGAACTCGCACTGCGAGTTCAAATTTTTTTTTCCAAATCAATAAGATAAAAAAAAAAAGATTTAACAATATAAGATAAAAAAAGGATTTAACAATACAACAGCAGTTTAGCCATTACAAAAAATATACAGATAAGAATTATTTCTAAATATTTCTATTTTGTTTATTCAAACATTCACCAATTAGACAGCCAAACGGTTCTAAATTCTTATTCAAATCAATTTTTTATTTGTAGTAAAATGAAACTAAACCTTAACAACTCGTTGTAAACTCAACTCCATTGTCTCTATCCGAAAACCTCAACACAATGAGTCTCTCTTCATAAAGTTCAAGAAAACCTAATAGTCTTGCAAGTTATGATGATAGAAAAACCCAAGTGATATTGAAAAAAACAGAAAGCCAAACAATTAAATAACAAAATTAAAATGATGTTGTGAAAGACATTAGAACGACACGAGGTTCCCTATTTATCTTTAGGGAGAACTAGGAACTACTGTTAAGAAAAAAGAAAAAAAAAAGGACTTCTACAATGGCTTCCCTGTCTTCACTGTCATACTGCAGAAGTCAAAGCACGTTCTATTTCTTCCAGTGACCTGCCTTTCGTTTCCACCACGTTGGAAGCTATGTACACAACAGCAAGAATACAAACCATGGCGAATCCCAAATAAACTGAACCAATACCAAACTTGTTTACCACGCTCAGAAAATAAAGGCCAATGACAAAGTTAGATACCTGTTTGAACAAGAATCCAGGAGTTAACGATCATATACGAGACACATAAAGAATAATATGCGACTTTGAACCCTTTCCTACAGAAAGTTATGACCACTTAAAGATTCACATCGTGATACCTAGATAACTAGAAGTGGTGATACAATCCTTTTCGAGAATGGTTTTACAAAAGATATTGCTCACTACGCCATGTGTGTGGGTGTGTGGACGTCCGTGAGAGGGAAAGAATGGATGAATCCTCTTAAACTGCTATAACAGGATTTTCACACCTGTTATATTGTGGCATTTGGAGAGATTTAAAAATATTTTGGTACTGACTACTGATTTCTTGCTTCTGGTAATATATGGTCTTACTAATTACTGAAGCCATTACCAAAAAGGATAAAAGCAAAGTTTGTAATTTGTAACATATATATGTTATATCCGAGCCCTTGTTAGACTTACCCAATGCATTCCCAATGACAAAGCAACTGCCTTGGCTCTGATTCTGGACGCAAAGATCTCCGGAAGTAGAAGAGCTGGCACTGGGCCCGCACCGAGTGAGAAGGACAACACGTAGCTGTTTCAGAGTAATTTATAAGAAACGAGTTTGTAGAGGAAAACACAAATCAATAGATGCAATTGGTTGAAAAAACAGAAGTAACAGAACTATAAAAACGAACTCACAGGACAGTTCCAATAACGGCAAGGTTGCCAGAATATGGTGCCAAAACTTTCCAGGAGAAAGACAAAGAGAGGAGCAACATGGAAGCAGCCTTCATGAACAAAAATGAAAGTCCATTGTCAGAAAATACATCCATAAGGCCTTCAGCTTTAGATTTACAGAATGTTTGGACTAAAAGAATTATGTTCGTAATTAGTTGTTTTCTAGTTAGAACCATCTAGGCTATATTGCAGATCTTCTTGCAAGTTCCGGTACATGTAAACCAACCTTACAAGTTCATGATTCAGTATAGTTCCAAAAATATTTAGATGTAACCATCAGTACAGCTTGTGATTGTTAAGCCAATATTGCATCTCGATTATATATGTCGCAGAACAAAATATATGGTACTGAAACATATGGAGTACACAGAGCCAAGATAAGCTACCATTCCAGAGAAGCTTGTAACTAGAAGACTTTTCCTTCCTCGTTTGTCCATCAAAGAGGATGCTATAGCTGTGCCTGTTAAACAAAATAACGGGTGAGCATAATATAGCTTTTATTGTTCTATAAAATGTGAATCAGATTTTTAAATTCGGCAGGATTAACTTCGTAAGGTACAAGCAACAGTAGACTAACCAAAGACATTGGATGCACCAACAAGAGCACTTGCAGCAACATCTGATGCAATTCCAGCACTGCGGAAAACAGATGTAGAATAATACACCACAGCATTTATTCCAGCCAACTGTTGAAACAAGAAAAGTGCTGCACCCACGCTCACAACTGAAAAAACAACATAATAGTAAGATACTACACCAGCAAATCTATGCATATACTTCGTCATGTTTTACTCGATAACTGTAGTGACATCCAACTATCAGGTTCTGGAAAATCAGAAGGTTTGCGACTGGAGCCCTACTCATCAAATCGAATTTTTAGGTTCTGTTTTTGAACTAGGTGTAGAAAATCCCATTTGACTGGCGCCCCTTTAGTCAAACGATGCTTTTCTCCATCGATCGCGAGTTTAGGAGAGATGGCCTGGTCTCTCTTTATTACATATACCAGAGGAAGAGGTCTCAAGTTCGAGATTTCTCAGTAGAAGAGTACTATCCGTGAATGCCCTAAGTGGGGAGAGCTGACTGAAGCCCAACTTGATTGATAAGTAATCTGGACTTTCCCGTCAGTCGTGGCTTTTGAGAGAGATAATTCTCTCACCATTCATTAGTCTTGAGGTCATTGTAGCTGCATACCGTAATTCCATAACTCAAATAAGTCTGCAATGTACCGCTTATAACCAACGAAGTACACCATAGTCACGTGGATAAATTGACGAGATCCTATGAAGTTTGCTTCAAAGATCTGAGATAAAGGTGGACCTTATGGAAAGAAAACTTGCCGTGTCTCAGTTTCCTGATTCATCGTACATGCTCCCTAATATGTAAACAAAAAGTTTCATATCCAAGCAATCATTTACTTTTACCGGGTCAGCAAACTCATTCAGATAAGGTGGTTATTCAAGGGAAGATTAATGCTCCATCTTGGTCCAGCAAAGTGAATGCATTAAATGCAGTTCACATGGATCAAATGGTTGTTTAATTCAACTCTTTCTTTATCCTAGTTGTTTTAATTATTTCCTGTTTTTAGCTCTTAATGCCATTCTTGCTCTATCTCTATTTGTTTTTTGTGTGAGCTTGTTTAATAGCCATGCTGGTATGCCTTCTAATCCAATAAGCTGCGCTTGTGAAAAAAAATGTGCACTTGTACGGACGGACGAATGAATGAATGAGAAGTCATCATCAATTAGCAACAAGACTAACAAGTTAATTTTGCTTAGCGCCAAAAAACAATGAAATATGAATATTATGTACCTTTCCAGTAGCGGGAACTAAATAGATCAAACCATCCAGCCTCTGGTTCCACAGAACCCTGACTGCCTGCGCGTAAATCATGCATAACCTCGGCAACTCTTTCTTTTCCCCAGAGTGTCTTTATAGCTCTTTCAGCCTCAGCTGTCCTTCCTTGCTAAAAAAAGAAGAAGATTTTCATAATGAATTAATCAAATTAATCCATAACTTCTTAAATATGCAACTAAGCATATATATAAACTGAAGTATATACATATAAATTTCAGGATTTTGTGTGTATAACCTGAAAAAGCCACCGAGGACTTTCTGGACACATTGCCATTCCTAGAGCCAATAGAATAGACGGAACAACTGCAACACCAAACATTGTCCTCCACCTGCCAAAAGAATGCACGGAATATGAGAGACAATAGGAATTTCGGTAGGGTAGTTTTGTAGCTAAAAAGCAGGTCAGAAGTGAAAGTTTGATAACATTTTCAAACTTTACCTGACCTTCTCCACAGTTGTTCTTATGTAATTTAGTTGCTACGCATATCCATAAATTAATTTCATAGAACATAAAGACAATAGTACAATGCCAAACAAAAAATACGAGACAATGGAGTACCATAAAGGATTTCCTGTTAAAGGCAATCCAGCTACCAATGCTGCGAGAATTCCAACACAGATAAAGAGCTGGTTAACTGATCCAAGTGCACCACGGATTTCGGTTGGTGATATCTGAACATCAAAATCGTTTAGTTAAAATTAAGGATACTGACACAGTTACTATCATTTCTAGACTTAAACCTGCATATGGAACTACCTCAGATATGTATAGCGGCACAAGAGCAGATGAGATACCAATTCCTATGCCAGCAAGTAGTCGGCCAATTATCATTGTCTGTACGCTCTGGGCTGTGGCACTGGTTCAACAATTCAAACTGATTAGGCAAGATCCAAATCTCAAAGTATTATCCAAGGGCATACTGCATAGAACAAACCAGAGAAAGGCTCCAACTGCAAGTGGGATGGCATCTAATTGGAAAGTCCTTGTTCTACCAAACTTATCTGCCAATGATCCTCCAGTAAAGGAACCAACGGTAGCTCCAGCAAGGGACGTGCTAACAATCCATCCTAGCAAGGACACACCAGTATTGAAACTTGTAAAGTCAGATTTTATTACGCACTTCAAATAACAAAAATAAAACGATCAATCATTCTATAGAGAGCAAGTACGGTAAGCTAAAGAATTAGAATGATCAGTACTCATTTCAAAGATTGGTATTCAAAATGGATATGTCGATTATAGCAGGCCCCAGGATCCAAAACATCTTATATTAAAATTAACTTTAAACCAAACAGTATAAAGCCAACTCTAAATCATACATGAAATTTGAATGTTCTGTCAATTGCTGTTTTAGAATAGAGTTATCAATCTATTGAATTCCTGGCATTGTGGAGGCAACTAGTATAGCAATACAGTTTATGTGGAAGTTTAATTCAACCCTATTAGCTCATTTCCTACATCTTTATCAGCATATTTTAGATACCGTTTCATGTAGAATAACATGTTCTCGTTGAATTTTCTCCTCGCACTAAATACTCTTTGAACAAAGGCCTGACTACTGGTCTTGTTAATGTATGACTAAATATTCAATTTATTGTTTACAACCATGACTCCTAAATTTCGGATGTTTTTCTTTTCGGTTATAGATTAGTAGTAAGCAGGCACTGACATAGTTCTACCAATAGCATCATCGCATGCTAAGGTACTATGCATCTATAGTTTTGATATGTCAAGAAATATTTCGCTCAAACCATCAACTAACTGAAGCATTTCCATTGACATAAGATTTTTAACTTTTCTTGCAACTCTACAACATGTGGATCAATCAGCGGTGGAAATTGTCTGTGATACTTGTTATCCACCTAGACCACCTCCAACATCATCATATAGCATGTGGAATTTTGTCATATAAAAGCAAGCCGATGTTATTACCAGGATTCATATCATGAGATGGTCAACAAAGACATGAGATGGTCAACAAAGACATCAGATACTTGCCTTGTAATACAGCATTCTCAGAAATGCCTAGATCCTTGGAGAGGTACTCAAGTGCCCCATTCACCACACTGCAGGAACAAAAACGAAATCATACTAATCTTTTTTAGCATATGGACAGAAGAATTGCTTAGTCACGGAGACTAATAACTTTACAGGTTTAGTTTAGAACATTACAACTAATTATAGTACATCACATGCTTATAGATGATTTCAAATAAAACTGATTCACGCAAGTGACTTGTCACACACTTGAACCGCAAATAATGTCATACCCTAGATGATAGCCGAATAGAATAGCTCCCAAACAAGCAACACCAACATATGGCAAAACTGAACCAGATGATGTTCCTTGAGGCTTGGGAGAGGACGGTACAGCTTCAAGATCTTCACCTGCAAATGAAGTATCCGTAGAGAATTCAATGGTACGAAGAAATCGAATTCAAATTGGAAAGAAAAAAAAAGCACTTAAATATCATCAACGAACCAGATGCTTGAACCTTGACGAATCTAGGTTTTGCAGATGATCCGCCAATATTTTCTACTCTAACTCTTGCACGTGCAAGTTCAGCTCCCATAACGCGTGAATCAAGTCTTAATTGACAATTAGATTTTCTGTCTGTTATCAACAGATTTTTCACACTAGGTGAAATTCTTCTACTGTTAAATCGACCAAACTTATTGATGATTCCAGTATCAGAACCTAGATTTCCTTTCACGGAAAATGCTGAAGCCTGCATATTTTAATCCCTGCTACAGAGTCTAATTAGTAGTATAAAAAGTTGAAGAAAATCATAAACTACAATTCGTCTTAAGCAGAAATCTGCATTGACAAAAAATTATGATCCCTATGAGATCCCCAATCCAGATAAGAAGTAATGAAGATAGAATCAAAAAACACGGACGATCGCAGTAAATTTCAGTCTAGAAAATGATTAAACCTGAATTTGATTAAACTTACAGCGGATACAAACGAAGAAAAGGATGAGATATTCAAAATTCGCTGTGTACTTCTTGATAAAGGTGAAATAGAGAAGTGCAGCTTTGAAAGTTCCGAAGTGCTTAGTAGATTTTGAGACTCGTATTATATAATCAGAGACAGGATTTCTTGTTGGCTTTGCTGAATGCTTACTACTGCTTGGAATAATAATATATATATATATATATATATACTTAACCAAGGTGACAAGTCCTCATTTCAATATAGGTTTTGCCGAAATAAGAAAAGAAGAAATTTCTTTGGCCGTTTGTGTAGAATTTCCAGATTTCATCTCTATCAAGTTGATAGAGTTGGATTTTTCCAACAGTGATCCAACTATGGATGACAATGTGTTGGGGGATAAACCCCACTGAGGAAACATAAAAGGGGATTAGTTTTTTCAGCCCACAAATCTCTATCAGCAGCCCCGTGACTTTGTCGATTTGTGTTGACCAGCAAGCTTCAATTTCTCTCAGTAAACCAACCACGATTTATAAGATACCATTTCATCGATCCAACGGTCAGGTTCGGTGGGATCTTTTTGTCCTATATGAAACCATATCTTTAGTAGGACTGGTATCCCTCGTACAAATCATGAAAATTAGCAACTTGAACAACCAATCTCATTTATCACTCTCCTATTGGACGTTCAACGAAACCTCACTCCTGGCTATCAAAAGGAAAAAAAAAAAAAATCACTCCTAATTGACTGAAAAATAAGTTATACCTCTCACATTTCTTTTTGTGTTGGGTGGTATACACCAAGTTTACATCTTTAAAATAAGTTATGACCATTGGATTTGAAATATATGAACTGCTGAAAATTTTTTTATTAACGGAGATATTTTTATAACGTCGATAGGAAATGAGTGTAAATTTGTGCACCCCTAAAAACCAGGATGCAAGTTCCGGCCCATTTAATTGGTCTAATATTTTCTTTAGTGGTTTTACTTTATACCCTAGAACTAGCCCACGGGCCTTGATGTTGGTTCACTTTTAATATCTTATAAAGTGTGTCCCGAATACTTATCAACTCTTTCTGATCCGATGTATGTTAAATCTGGCTTGGTCATAGATATCGCAGGGATATCCCCTTTTTTGTTTTCTCTGTTCTATCGGGTAAACAACTAATGTTGTTAACACACTTCATTAAATCATAAATGCTTTCTAAAATTATACGCGTTGTCGCCGTATAAAATTCAGAAAATATATACTACAAATAATTTTAAAGGGAGTTTTATACCCGTTTAATATCTTAAATTAAGAAAATGAGTTCACCTCCGTGATTTTCTATTTCCTTTCCCCGTTTCCAATTTTAAAAATCTGTACATAATCTGTACTTTCTCGGACCTTTTATTTACTTATTGGAGTATATGCTATTGAAATTTTATTTCTGGAAATATATCTCTTGATTTGTAATACCATGTATATATTCTTATGTTGCGAAGTCTCTTTGGCAGATAAGTGTATATGGTTACCTCCAAAATCGTCAGCCTCCTTGGCAGCCGTTTGCCGTAACCATTGTATGGATTTTTATGGTCGAGGAGTATGCGGCTTAATCGCAATATTTTTTTTGGAGAGAAAGAAATTTCAAAACCGACAAATATGTAATTGGGGAGGAAAGATCGAAGTTCCCTTATTGTCATGCATCTTTCAATGATCGAGTACATCTTTTTTGTTCCTGAGATGATTTCTAAGACCATATACTTACCTTGTAAAGTCGCTCGTACAATCCGGTCATCTCTTACACCTGCCAATAGGTGCCCATTGTCGCCTTTAGAATCGTCAACCTCATTGGTAGGCGTATGGAATAACAATCTTCTGTCTATTCAATGTGGAGCAGTCTGGTGACCAATTGGTGCAGTCTCGTTTCTTTTAATTTATACTACCTCTGGTATTTTTGTACACTCAGAAATAACAAATTATAAATAACATGATCTTCCAGCATTCGTGATGGTCATCGTAATGACAGTGTTTGATTTTTCATTCTTTACTGCATATCAATCCGGAGAATTGCTATCAATAAGAAGAGTATAACACGGAGACGTTATAACCTATTCAAGAAAACCGAAAAATTGTAGAGTAAAACACATAAGTCAGGGTGCATTATCCGAGACCATAACATTTGATGGCGTCTTTGATTATTTCTTTTTTTTTTTGATAAAAGTGCAATCTTATTGATTTAATTTTTGCCAAAAGTGAAATCATCTGCTTAGGAAGTTGAAATACGTTAGCTTGGTGATGCAGTGTCAGAAAATTTCCTTCAAAACCACTATAGATTCGAATCAAGACTAGGAACATAAATTAGATTACCATATCAACACGGTTACATAGGGGATAAATCAGATCAACCAATGCCACTGTAGATCATGACCAAAGGGACTAATACAAAAATGCAAAAAAAAAAAAAAAAAAAAAAAAAGAAAAGGAAATTACACGTCAACAAAATGCAGTAAGGGAAACACATAAAAAAAATGCAGACATACAAAGAAACATGATATACTATTCCCAGGTATTGTATTATTTGGTGCAAGGGTTTAATCTTCGGCAATGGTAGATGCCGAGAAACCTTCGGGCATCTTCTGAAGGCAGGGTTTCTTGCGAGGTGGATCATTATTGGTCGCAGTGTCATCTTCAGCGTGGATGATTATGGTATTCTGGGCAGATATGGTTGGAGTTGGTGCTGCAGGGAGCGAAGGCAGCTTTGCTACAATGAAGCTTGGGGTATCAAGATTTCTAGGATAGAGGATTTTGGGTACCTGTACAAAACGATTGAGCACCCACGGTGACTCATCCATATCCCTAAAACCTAACGCACACGTGCAGAAAGTGGGTCTCGTCTGGATAACCATGGCCATTGATTTATCTTTCCCCGGGATAAATCTGGACCACACTAACACAGGCAAAGTTAGCCAAATTATGATTTTTTGTATTAAAATAAAATATATTAGATTTCAATATAAAAGAGAATATAATAACAACAAAAAAAATATAAAAAATTAATTGAAGACTTAAGTTTGTTCAATCTAAGCTTTATACATGACTTTTGTGATTAAAAATTAAAAGCACGCCCAGCTGCGGGGGTGGTAAAATTGGTATTGTTGTGGTGGCGTGTGACAACCCGTGTTTTCGGACTTCTAGCGGACACAGGTTCGACCTTGTGGGCCGGGTATGATCCAGCTAGCAAGTCCAAAATTCCGGACCGCCACTCGTGTGGGATCAAATTTTTCATTTTAAAAGATTTCAATAATTAAAATCAATAATTCAAGTTCAATTAAATTTACTAAATGAAATGTAATCTTACTTTTAAAATTACAAAACTTTCAAATAATAATTACAAAATCAAAAGTATCAAATTAAAACAAAATAACGCTTCGATTAAATTTAAAACGCGATACCCAAATCTCCGTGATGTATAATAATTTCTTGTCGGGTAGTCTTTCTTCGTTCTCTGTGGAAAGGGAGGAAAATGGGTGATCAACCACAGCCCAGTCGGAAGTTTCCAAAAATAATAGAGTGTATCGAAAAACAAACAAATGCAACAGATACAATAATTAAAATCATGCACGAAAGTTCACAACACTACGTACGCCATTCTCAACAACAAATACTTAACATTTTCTTATTCAAAATCTTCAATCTTAAATTCTAGATCCTTAATCTAAAATTATTTATTGGTGGAGATACAAATTTATTAATTTAATTATAAGGGAAAATTTATAATGAAAAAAATTAATAGATCATTTATTATGAGCAATTAGTGAAAAAACATTATTATGAGGAATTAATAAATTATTTATTATCAGCAATTAGTATGAAGCACTAATTAGTTAGGCATTTATTATATTAGATTTTCCTTAATGGGTCATTAAATGATAGTTTAAGAGGGGAAATTACAGCCATAGATTTATGTATTGGGAGAGTAAATCTCAACCACCACTTACACATGCTAACTTAGCCAAACTGTGCTTTATACTCTTGATTATGTTGAAAAATACAAAAATGAAGATGGATAAATTTACTAAATCTCAATTAATACTGGTTTCCTCTTTCTTCTCTGTAACTATTGTTGTTTCTATTTTATTACTTTATCTCTTGAAAAACCTTTAACTTCATTCTTTTATTTGATGAAAACTCGTACTTCCTCCAATACTGGGTTATATATAATGCAAATAGGTTGTTGTTATTATTGTAATAAAGCTTGGAGTAGTGGGAAAGTTCATGTAGGAATAAAACCCATTAAATTAGCATATTAGAAAGCCGTAAGAAATGAGTTTTGTTCTGTCATCATATTTTTCGTTCACAATTTATCATAATGGAGATGGACTTGCATTTATGTTGATACTAAAGGGGTTTCCATTGGAGTACCAAGGAGAATCAATTGGATCATAGATAAGTTGGAAAGTAACGAGCGTAAAATTGTTGTGTTTATGTTGATACCAAAGGGGAGCAAACGACACATCTGTAGTTTCGAGTGCTGATCAAAAGCTTATTAAAAAAAAAGTGTTGATCAAAAATTTAAGAAAAACATGATTACATGTGTGTAATTTTACTTTTCTAATGGTCGTTTATAACTAGAATATAATTCACTTATTCCCATTTGTATACACCATAAAGTAACCAGACACGTGGACGGAGATCGTGAGCTGAAGCTGGATACAAGGATACAACAGCATACACCGAATCAGTTCCAAGTTAGCTTAGAATCTAAGCAGATGTCATTTTGGTAAATAAATGAGCACCTCTTTTCCCTATAAAGAGGGGGATAAGGTGGTGAGAAGAGGGGGAGGGAGAGAGAGAGAAAGAGGGGGAAGAGTAAGAAACCCACTACCTCTGAAGAGAGGAATAATAGCTGGGTAGTATTACCATCTTCATTTTATCTTTGGATACCTTCGGAACCAGCGTTATACCCTCGTAACCAGCGTCATACCAGCGTAACCTTCGTTTTACCTTCGTTATACCAGCGTTACTGAAGACTTTCACTGGACTTCATTATCATTAAGGGAGTTCATCAACCTTGTAACAGATCGAAACCATAATAAATCTTTCTTTTACCTTCCCGTGGATGTAGACACTCCGTTGTCGAACCACGTTAATTGTCTTTGTGTGAATCTCTTATTTACTTATTTATATGTCATATTTTACTTATTGTTTTATGGTTTAAATCAAGATCCAATGATCTTGTTCATTTGGTTGTTGCTACTAGAAAAATGGTAGTAACAATTTAGCGCTAAAACAGGGAATGGGTAAAGAATTTATTCTACCTATTCCATATCTATAACTTGGCAAACTTTTTGCTCATTTTCTGAAATTGTTTTTCAATTTTACTGATTTTTAATTCAGTGTTCACGATGATTCAGTGAATCACTCTTTCAAACTTGTTTTCTGTTTAATGAATTTATTCTATCAGATCCTAATTTATTAATTTGTTAAGTTTTTAATAAAGTCTTGTAAGTTTGGTTTGAAAGAAGAACACCCTTTGTTCTCTGCTACTGTGAAGTGTGCATCTTTATACCATTTCGATCTCATATTTTGATTTGTATCTGTATTGGCTCCTCCACTTTGAGCTACTGATAATTTTTGAATGCTATAGATGGTTTAGTGAACATTAAAATTTCTACAACTACCTAAAACTATCTTGTGTTGAGTTTAAAAAACTGGCCTTTTAACTGTTTGAAAAAAATGATGCAATGGATTTAGTATTTGGAATTGCTTTCTACTTAAATCTTGAAACTGGGTTCACCTGGTTTTGTTGGTTTTCAATACAACATCTTTCGATCTTGGAAATTTTTATGGTCCTTCTGATTGGGTCAACAAAGTGTTGGAAAAACTGGGTTGCAATAGAAGATGAAATAACACAGGAAAAGAATGTTGTACTCCAAACTTTCAAGGCTCATACGATTTCTTTTAGACAATTATTTCTACACTCCCAATAAATTGGCGATTACAACAGGTATGTGAAATAATGCCTTCAGGATACAATGAAAGCCGTACAACGGAAATTGAATTCAAGGTTTGTACCTCTTGATCCAATCAAGAACACATGTAAACAGGATTTCTGATGATGCTTTAGAAAAGAGAGAAAACAGAGAAGGTTTTTCGATATGTGTTCAACGAGTTATGGGAGAGGCCATTTATAGAGGTTTTCATCAACATGTTTCTCTTCACGAAACGATGAGTCTCTTCATCATCAGACATCAATGGCGTCTGTTGGATTTGAATATTCTGGATATGTCAAATATTCCAACACATACTTGTTTACCAACACAAAGTGGCGGTCTCCCCTGGACCCCCTGGACCCCCCTTGGATAGCGTAGTTGAAAATATTCCAACACAAAGTGGTGCTAACCTTGAACTTTTATTTATGTCATCTATTCTTAGAGAAGATCTGAGTTTGGGTTGTTTGTTTAGCCGAACTAACTATCCAATGGTTTTAAAGTTTGATGTCGATTTGTAACCTTATCTATCAACGGAAAAGCTTTGTGGGATCAAATTATTAGTACCAGCCAGGCACACCAACTTGAGTGAAGAACACCGGCAGTCTCTTCCGAAGTCAGCAACGCATAAAGCATGCACCGTTCATTCCGCAGCAAGTTACCTGACATAAAAGCTACCGGACGTAATATAAAGTTGCCAAAGGAAAGAGGAGATCAAGAGGAGCAAAAATCAACCAGTTATCCCACTCGAACAATTATCCAAAAAGCTTATATGGAGTCCAAAGTCTTATGCAGGTCTATAACTGGATCGTCTATCCACTAAAAGCTCATGTCATCGGTAAAAGGTTTCAACTCGAGTTGCTGCTGTGACTTGAGAGTAATCCGATGCACCAATTCCAGACGCATACCAATTCAATTTGAGGAGACCCGCAGCACAACAAAGAAGCAACGATGGTAGCCACGTCTCACACTCGGACGATGCAAAATCCCGTCTCACACTCGGACGATGCAAAATCCTGCTACTATGACCAAAGTCAGATGCCGATGATGCAGGCCAGACGACGAGGATTCAGACTCCAATGTTGATGCTGATGACCGAAGTCTAAAGCTACTGCATATCCACAGATGTTGCTGAAGGGTGAAATTCCAAACAACGACGCCGAAGACCAAAGACCAAAGACGATGGTTCAAAGAAGGATGGCCATGATGGTAACCCGAAGAACAACGAGCTACCCAATATACAGTGCTGAAGCTGAGCTAATGGCAATGCCTGCGACGATGGTACGAATGACCAAAGTATCACGAAGCTCAACCTCAGCAACGATGGACCAATCCCGATGATGATGAAGCTTAGTAGCCAGGAACGTCAAAGGCCATCCCGTGCGGTTCTGCGTTCCCAAGTGAGATCCGTGTTAGGAGCGCGCTCCTGGCATGCGAAAAACGCGTTCCCAACATTCAGAACTGTATGATTTCAACTTCCGACCAATTCCAACTGAATCTTAATTCCCACCACTAGTTTAGTATATTCTCGTATCTTTAATTCTTCATATCTATATATACTAAGTGGGTATATATATATACTCTCGTATATCTTTATCTACCAAGTGTATATATTCTCAAATATCTATATCTTTATCTACTGATTGTGCTAACTGTGTATATTCTCATATCTCCATGTAGTATTTCACATCTTCAAGTCTCTGTGTATGACATGTGTCATCACCTAATATGTTATATGTTTATCTAGTTATAGTGTTGGACCCGCTTTTCGCATAGCTTCCTACACAATTACATTTTACCACTATCCAGTTATAGGGATTGGCAGACTCATGGAGTTTCAATTGTTTCCGATGGTTGGTCGAATGTGAAAAATGCATCATTAATAAATATTTTATGTACTTGTCTTATTTCTTGATTACAAAATTGGAAAATTGGTAATATAACTAATATTTCTGAAAAAAATGTAATTTACGCTCCCAAATCGCTTCTCGTATCTCATTTTTTGAAAATCTTACGATCCCCGCTTCCGTCCTCGCTCCCATTCCCGACCTCGTTCCCGTTCCTGGCTACTAAGTGATGAAGAACTAAATCCGACGATGAGCCAAAGTTGGAAGATGATGGACCAAAGCTGGATGACGATGCCAACAACAGTGATGCAAAGACCGATGAGCCAAAGCATTGCTACTATGATTCAAAGCCCAACGCAGGTGAACCAAAGTTCAACGATTGATGGTCTAATCCCGATGACAACGATGAAAGCTGCCCAACGCTCATATTCTCTAAAAGCTTCAACAAATAAGAAACGATGATAAGCCCTCCACTCCGATGATGCAGACACCGCCCGGCTCAAGGTTGCTATACTAACGCTGCTGTAATACATAGTCCTCCAACGACGAGCCAAAGTCCGAAGAACAGAGTCCAAACACAACGCAAAGTACGAAGACGGTGGAAGGAAGCCAAATTCTGGTGACGATGATAATTGTTCCCGACATACAAGCTACCTGACGTGAACGTTCTCCAAAGATCCAACGAAGGCTCTTCAATAACGCTGTAATACCGATAATCCAAAGTCCAAAGGTGCAAAGAAGACGAAGATACGGAGCAAGATGACGATGCCAGGACTGATGTCGAAGACGAAGACACACAAAGCTTGTTCATCTGGTACGCTGATGCATTATTCCCGATGGTAACTACCCAATGATCATCGATCACTTGAGCTAAAACTCTCACTTACTTCTCCCTATTCTCTCTCCTTCCTCTCTTTTTTCGGTCCCCCCTCAGTGGAGGGGGGGATACATATTTATAGCTAAATTTGGTGGGTCCTACTGACAATGAGCTGTTGAGATCTTATCTTCTTGTGTTCTGTGCATGATACGCGGACTTGGATATTACCCCGCGGGCGTGGTCCGCGGACTTCTATGCCACCCCGCGGCTTCGACTATATCCCGACTCATCCCGCTGTTCAACCCTTGTTTCCATCGTTGGTCGTCCGACACGTGTTCTCTGAGCTACATTAAATGCGGGTGGTTGGAGCGGTCCAGTCCATGGCGAGTGGTGTCAGTCCTCTTGTCATGTCTATGTCGGTTGACTGCTTCGATCGTTGATCATGTCTTACCTCGTGATGGGTTAAGGCCATCATTTGGTGCTACGCGGACTACCTATCTCGGGTGCCCCTTTATTTCTGACCATTGGTCTTGACAGATGGCACGTTGTCTGAGTGCCACGGATGCCCCTATGTGTCATCCTTTGAGTAATGTCATCCACGTGGACCCTGGTAGTGCACGTGGCAATGGAGATAAATAAGTGTACTTACAATTTGCCCCTCTTCTTGCGACTGGGCGTTTGGCTTTTGTTGGAAGAAGAACCGTGTGGTACGTTTTTATCTCCCTCATAACTTCTCCTAAAAGGTGCTACCTGCATTTATTGTGCACGTTTCCCATGTCCGGCCATAACTGCCCTTTGGGTAGTGGACGGTCTCTTCTGGTTCTATAAAAAAGAGGAGAGTGAGAGAATGTGACTTTAATTCACATTCTCTGTTTTATTCTTTGTTCTTTTGTCTTCATCTTCTTAACTTCCTCTGACACCATTGTTCTTGCCGTTCTTCTTTTGTGGTCGTTGTCATTCATTGCTTACGGTTATGGTCGTTATTGTTGCTATCACCTTCGTTCTTTGCTGTCGATTCATTCTCCTTGAGGTTCGGGTATGATCTTTGTATCCGTTTAATCACCATCCCCGAGTCCTGTCGAGTTTCGATTTCGATGATGCGTTGATGATGAGTTTAGGTTTAAGTATACCCCGGGATTTGAGAGTTAATGCCACCGAGTTGGGTGTTTAAATCTGCCATGCTTTTGATTTTATTTCTTCTTTCGAGTTTGGATGATAATTCGAGAGTTTAAGCAATTGTTAGATGAAACCTAGGGTTATCTTCTTTTATTTCTTTGTTCTTGAGATTTTCTTGATTTTTGATCTTTTTGCCTCCGATTTGAATTCCTATTCGTGTTTGTGCTCGTAGATATGTCCGATCATCCGCGGGTTCCTTACCAAACCCCCGTCAAGTCCTCATCGATCTCCCGGAATGATCCCAACGTAAGGGGTGGAACTTCGCCTCCACTTACCCAGGGTAATCCTCGGGATGGACGAACATCTTCATCCTCTCGGTCAAAGGTCTTCGCTTAAAAGGGGTGATCCTCCGCGAGGATCTAGATATGCCGCGAATCACCCTAGAGGTGGGTCTCCAAAAGCGGCGAGAATCCGCGCAATGAGCCTTTGGACGTGCAGCCCCTCCGCACTAAGCATCCGTCGCGGACTAATCCCTGTCTCTAGTTCAAGTAAGTCAACTAAAACTCTTACTTCGAAGAGAAAGGCTGCGGAGATAGAGTCTTCGGGAGACTTAGTTCCTCCTAAGAGGAAGGCTGCGGGTTCTGCGGAGGATGCTATGGAAGAAGCTTTCGAGGAAGACTCTGATGTTACTTTCCGTCCTTTATCTCTGGGTAATAAGAAGTTTACCTTCCGACACATTGATCTCGAGGCCTTCAAGGTGAAGCATGGTCTTGGCATTTTCAAGTTCGTTTTTATGCACGTGATAAAGACATAACTTATGAGATGGTTACCAATTACAAGTACGATGCCTTTCATTTCTTTGACAACCGTGGGTGCTTTCGAGGCTGGTTTGATGCTACCCTTGTATAAAGCTGGTGATGATTTCTACTAGGGTCTGTCTAGCCGCGATCTTTCGCCAAGAAAAGTCATAATCGCGGGGTGCAACAATTTGAGGAAACTATCTTCGCCATCTTCGTGAATGCTATCTTCGTAGTAAGGGGAAAACGATGATGACTTGCTATGCCCCTAGATTAGAAAAGGAGAAAGGGTGGTATACTCCTGAGAATTTCAACAAATCCTTTGGAGATTATGTTAATAGGAATACTCGTAAGCCGTGGTCTGTGAGTCTACGGAACATTACTTCTGTTAAGGGGGAAGTTCGCCTTTTGAGCGAGGTAAGTGATTCCAAGATGGCGAGGATTCCTGGTGCTGAAGGTCTTCCTATTCCTGCTGAGGAGAGAATCAAGCGTGATCATGACTATGAGTGGTCTGCCACTGGTCTTGAAGTCGTTGGCCCGTGGGCCTATGGTTGGGTCCCTGGTCCCCGTGGTTGGCACCCTGCGTTGACAGTCTTCCTCGCGAAACTTCTCCCGCTCGTTACGCTCATTCTTGCCCTTTGGCGGATGAGTTTTGCCGGTATGGATTTTGTTTATAGCCGTGATGTTGATGATGCAGAAGACGAAGATGTCCCTGATGCTAATCTTCCTCCGCGGAATACTGACGTTGTTAAGGTGCGTCGTTTGTTTTCTTCGTATGTATGCCCCTACGTTTTCTTAAATAATGTTGATTATGCCAAGGAAAGGTGATGCCAATGGTTCTTTTATCATTACGTGTTGTAGGTGTGTAGAGGTAAGAAGATTAATCCCAAGCAATCATCGAATTCTCCCACCGAGGGTTCCTCTCATTTCGAGGATGTAAATAGTCCCGTGTGTGGTGATGAGGACTCTTCCGATAGGGAAGAGCGGTGAGACTTCTCGCTTTGTTCAAGAAGGTGATGGTGATCGGGCGATTGACGGTGGAGGTGATGATCAGGCCCTTTGGTGGTGGTCAGGGTGATCCGACTATTGGTGGTGGTCAGGGTGATCCAGCCACTGGCGGTGGTCTAGGTGATTGGCCACCGGTGGTGGTCAAGATGACCCGGCCATTGGTGGTGGTCAAGGTGATTCGGCCACTTGGTGGTGGTCAAGGTGACCGCCACTTGGTGGATGGGATGGTGGTGGTAAAGGTGATTCGGATGCTGGTGGTATTGGTGATTCGGATGCTGGTGGTATTGGTGGTGGCAACTTGTCTATTGGTGGTGGTGGAAATCATGCCGGGGGGGTTACTAAGTCCAATGTGAATGTTATAGATAAAGGTAAGGGACTTGTTCTTAGTAGTGGTGACAAGGATGGGGGTGCTTGTTATGAGTTCTCCTTTGGTAAGGTTTTATCTGGGGAGCAGTCATTTGACATGTCCACGGTTATGGGGCTTGTTTCGGACTTCACTCTGCTTCCAGCTGGTGATGATTGGAGTGTTCTCGAGGATAGCTGCGTTGGTGGCCCATCCGGCAGTCGATCTTTGGGGTTTTGGTAGTGCCCTCCGAGGGTTTTCTTTGGTACCTCCTCCCTTGTTGGTGGGGCCTTGGTGCAAGGTAATGTTGGTGTTGCTCATGGTGGGAATACCTCGGACTCTCCCTTAGATGATTTCTCGCGATCCTTAGCTGCGGATGGCGATGATCTTTGTTTTGGCATGGGCTGAAAAGAAAAACTTGCTTTGGTTGTTCCTCATCCCCGCCCCCGTGATTGAAGGGGAAAAGAGTTCGGATGCTTTTACTCGTAGGTACATGGAGTTAACCCCTGAGGAGGCGGTAGATCGAGGATGGGGTAAAAATCTCGTAACCAGCGGGCTTGATCTTGTGGTGGATCCTCCCCCTACCATTGCTTGACATGATGGCTATTCTTTGATGGGTATCGTCTGATTACCCCGAGAACGGTTATTGGAGGTTTGTCTGTTCTTTTTATCCCGATTTCGTTCGAATATGATGTGAGCTAACTTCCCTCATTTTTTGATAGATGATGAGAAGTGAGTATTGTAATCACCAACTTTACCAGGCTCTTCAAGGCTAAATCTCTCAAGCTAGAGAGGGAAGCTTCGACATTGTGAAGAGACGCTTTCGAGTGTCGAGGCTTCGGTCTCCGCTAAGGATGAAGAAATAACAGAGCTAAAGAGTTTGCTTAAGCGTAAGGAGCAAGCAGCGGGGCACGGAAGAGGCTCGGCTACGTTCCCGAGTTGGCTCTGGTTAAGGCCAAGTTAATGTTATTTGAGAAAAACTCCTCATCCATTTGGTCTGCGCTCCCTCTTCTTTGGTAGTTTCCTGCTCCTTATTTATTCGAGTTTTCTCTTTCTTCCCTCCTCCGTGTACTATCTTGGTGGGTGGAATCCCTGAATTGTTGTGGCTTCGGGTGAGAGGGCTCGTCACAAGGGTCGCATTGCTGAGTTAGTTGAAAAACTTAAGAGTGAGTCGGCTAAATGGAATGCCCGCGCGGATGTTCATAACGTGATGGTCGAAGAATGGCGTAAGAAAAAGTATTGCTTGGTAGATTTGCAAAATCGAAATAACCATGACCGCCATTTGTTCAACGAGGCTCTTTTATGGACGCGGGATAATCTTGAGCAAGCCGCGGGCAGATTTCCTCCTTGGAAATTAAACTTAATGTTACGGAAGGCGAGCTGCGGCAAGCGCGGTCTTCTCATCCCTCGGATGTGCGGACCTATATGCGGCGTTTGGCCAAGGAGAGAGACGATGCTAGGGCGAGAATGTAGTGCTCTCGGTAGTGCTCGTCCGCGTCTCGAGCGATGTGGCTCGTCGGGTTGAACGTGAGAGAGACTTAGAGGTGACTATGTATCGTCTCAACAAGGGGTTGGAATTGAAGAATGATGAGGTTAATCGACATCGTCATTCGGGCTCGATCTTCGAAATGACTGAGCGCAAGTCGGTATGCTCATAATCTCTTTGCGGGTAGATTATGATAAGTTATCAAATGAATATGATTATGCCATGAAGCGAGGATTAGCGGTTGATCATTGTGAAGGTATTCGTCTTCGTCATCGAGTGTGCTTTGTATTGTATCTGTCATAACTCACTTGTCTTCTTTCTTTTCGTAGAGCTCAGTACTGACTTAAAGGCTGCGAGATGAAAAGTTTCTTGAAGCTCGGGCTAAGGTAGTTCAATTTGGAGGGTCAAGTTAGCTACCATCGCGGTCTGGCCTCGTCTCAGGATGAAACGTTGAAGCAAGCTAATCAAAGGATAGACCAGCTTTGTACTTCCTTAAATCAGGCTGAGATGAGGAGCGTAGCCATAGGTCTCATGGCCCGCAAACAAGCGGCCGAAGAGATTAATAAGATTCTTGGTGAGATTGAGTGGATCTTAAGAAAAACCATGGGTTAACCAAGAATTATACTCGGCGTCCGTACCCGCACTCCCATCAAGTTCTTCCGGGCCCTCCTCGGGTGGTAGTGTTCCTTCATCGTTTGAAGGATAAACTGCGGATAACACTCCTACTCAGTAGACCGTAGTTAGTATGCTAGGGATTGATCTCGGTTGCTTATCCTTTTTTGGCGTTTTTGTTATTTTGCTCTTTGGGCTTGTAATCAACTGCATGTATTAGATCAAACTTTGGTGTTTAAATCTGATTTTGAATTTTGTTGAATTTATGTCTACCATCTTTAAATATAATGGAAAATTCCGTAGTGTTTGTAACCCGCGGATATCAATCTTTGAGTTTGATAAAGTGTATTGTTCGTGCAACTCCGTAGGTTGGTATCCCCGGAATCGTCTTGTGACCTTGCACCCCGTCCAGCTAACTCCTTGGCCAGAGGATCACTGGACGGTGGGGGTCTGGCCGACGTTTAAGGATGTACTCCATTAAGTTCGCGGCTTGTAATATTGCACGGATATCTCATTCTGTAAGAAGTCGCCTCCTGGTCATACACTTATAGACATTTACGAGAGGAGTTCGAGAGATTGCATGTGTATGCTCAGATATATTGCGTGTGTGTGTTTTGCACGGGATATTGCCGGTATATTGTAGTGGGTATGATCCATGCTTTGTGCGGGGATATCCCTCTTACTAAGTATAATGTCAATTCCTAATAATAGTAATTGTACAACGATTTACGTGGTTCGGCCTTAAGGCCTACATCCACGGGGTAACAATTGCATCGATATTTTATTAAGATGTGACATGGTTTTCAATGTACATTGTGTAAGTAGTATATACATGTGGTTCATATGATATGTGTTTTATATAGGTTGTGGGTTTTGAATAAATTGAAATGTGCGTGGGTAATGAACGGGATATGATATTTGAAAATGAAAACTTGGATTGATTGAAAAATTAAGGTGCGTTACTCCTTTGTCAGAGATAGAAACATGTGGATTAGCAAGTCCATTTTCTTCTTACGAAATGCGCACGCAGTGATTGGTCATGGGTAGTATGGCTTGAGGTATTTGGCATTCCATGGATGCATGAGGATTTCCCCTTTCATATTACTTGAGATAGTAAGAGCCATTTCTGCGATGTCATGTATTATGTAGGGTCCTCCCCAAGTTGGTGCTAATTTTCCCCACTTTTTTCTCGCTGGTATTGGGGAATGGTCCTCAACACATACTTTGCCCTTCTACAAAATTCCTAAATTTCACTTTCTTGTTATATTCTACCGCCGGCTGCGTTGGTAGTTTTCCATTCTTTGCGGTCTTTGCTTCTCTTCTTTCTTCGAGGTCGTCGAGCCTTTCCAACATCATGTCCGTGGTGAGATTCTTTTCCCTGGCTTGTCTTTGTAGTTGGAAGTAGAATTTCCATGAGGATGATTTGCTTGACTCCGTAGGTGAGTAGAAATGGGGATTCTCCGGTGGCTGATCTTGGTCGTCCTATATGCCCATAGAACGTTATGCATTTGTTCACACCATCGTCCTTTGTATTCATCTATTTGTTTTTAAGAATGAGTGCCAAAGTTTTGTTTTGTGGCTTCGCTTGTCCAGTTGCTTTGTGGGTATATGGGGGTGGATTTGTTTTTAGAATCTTGAAGGTGTCGAACGGTAAGTCAATATTCTTTCCTTGTAGGTGTTCCGTTGTCGGAGACTATCTCTGTGAGGGATGCCAAACTGCGAGATGATATTTTGAAAAATAAAAGTGAAGACGTCGAATCCCGAATTCTTGCCGGTGCCTTTGCTTCTACCCATTTCTTTGAAATAATCCGTTGCTACTATTAGGAATCTTCTTTTCCCCGTCCCTGATACGAGTGGGCCTACTATGTCGATACCCCATTTCCCGAAGGGCCACGGACTATCAACCGAGTTCAACTTTGTGGCTGGGGCGTGGATTCGTTTACCAAATCTTTGACATTCTTCGCATCTTTTCGCCATTCTGGCTGCATCTCGGATCATGGTTGGCCAGTAATAGCCCTGCGTCTTTGCCTTATCTGCTAGGGATCTCATTCCGCTGTGATTCCCTGCGTCTCCTCTGTGTATATCTTTTAAAACGACATGTCCCTCTGATCGGGATAGGCAGCGACGAAGTGGTCCGAGGAATGATTTTCGGTATAAGGCTTGGTCTCTTAGCTCGTACATCCCTGCTCTTGATTGCACCTTCCTAGCCTGTTTGGTGTCTTGGGGGAGTTTCCCTTCTTTGAGGAAAGAGTGGATTTCTGATCTCCAATCTGCCTCCCCGACTATAATCGTCGTCTTCCTCCGCTTGTCGTGTAATGTCCTCGTTCTGGAAATCGTCGAATATGTATTCTCCGACATCCTCGTCAAAGATATCTTTCTCCTTAGGTTTGCGTTGGTTAGCCGTGCACGTTTCTGGGAGTTTGATGGATGGTTCGTACACTCTTGTTACCTTGATTGCTTTGACATCCTCGTTTTTAAGCATGGATGATATATATGCCGAGCATCCGCGTGTCTAAGTTCCTTCTGCTTGCGAGATGTCGGAGGCGATTTTTGGTACTTGGGAGGCCAATGTTTGCACTAGAGCCATGTATGCCATTAGTGTTTCGTCGTACACATTGTATTCATAGCCTATTTGCCGTATGATCGGTTGTGAGTCGCTTGTTACCCGCACTTCTTGTATCCCTAATTCAATTATCAAGCGGAGAGCGTGGATCACTCCTTCATATTCTACGATGTTATTGGTATGGCCTTCGAATTCCAATCGAATGCGTGTACGATTACTGTCCCCTGTGGGTGTGGTGATGACGATGCCTATCCCGCGCCCTCTCTATTTTTGGAGCCATCAACAAAGACTTCCCAGCCCGTGGGTTCACAGCTCAAAAATATTATTTGGCTCTGGTTTTTCTATTTCGGGGCGCCCATAGCCTTCCATCCTTGTATGCGTACTTCTTCTTCGTCGTCAAAGGCAGGTCTGCTAGAAAGTCTGCTAATACCTGCGATTTCTGGGAGTGTTGGAGCTCATAGTGGATGTTGAATTGGTCGAGGTACGTGCTCCATTTTGCTATTCGTCCTACCTTTCCTGCCCCTTTGAGGATGGTCTCTAAGGGTGCCCGACACGGGATCCGTATGTCATGTGTTAAGAAGTACGTTCTCAGCTTTAAAGTAGACCATACGACGGCTAGGATTAGGTTGTTCGATTCTCGTGTAGTTTCGTTCTGTGGAATTCGGGGTCTGCGACGTAGTAGATCGGTTGCTCCTCCTTCGTACGGGTTCTGACGAGCACTGCGCTACTGCGTCGTCTGTTGCTGCAATGTAGAGTGCCAAAACTTCCTCAGGGTCCGGTTTCTGAAGGATGGGGATTTCTGCTAGGTATTGCTTAATGCCCAAAAAAGCTTCTTCGCATTCTGTCGTCCATTCAAATTTAGTGCCTTTTTTCAGTATGTTGAAGAAGAGTTTGCACCTATCCGAGGATCTTGATATGAATCTTCCCAGAGCTGCTAGGGATCCATTGAGCTTTTGTACCTCTTTCAGGTTCTTCGGAGAGGGCATGTTTGTTATGGCTCGGATTTTTGCGGGATCTACCTCAATGCCCCTTTTTGTCACCGGGTATCAAGGAATTTTCTGAGGTCACCCCGAAAGTGCATTTTTCGGGTTTACCTTCATGTTGTGCTCTCTCATAGCTCGAAGATGTCCTTCGAGTCCTGGTGGTGGTTCTTTCTTACTCGCTTTTTACGAGCATATCGTCGACGTAAACCTCTAAAGTCCCGCCGATCCATGGCTTGAAAATAGCATCGACCATCCTTTGGTACGTTGCTCCGCGTTTCGGAGCCGAAAGGCATTCTTACGTAACAATAAAGACCATGGGGTGTGTAAAATCTTTGTATGTTGCTTTGGTCTTCTTACGCCAAAAATAGTTGGTTGTATCAGGAATATCCGTCCATGAATGACAACTCTTCATATCCTTCTACTGCTGCGTCGACTAGCTGGTCAATCTTTGGGTAATGGATAACTATCCTTTGGGCATGCTTTGTTCGGGTTGGTGAAGTCGATGCGATTCCGACCCCTCCATTTTTCTTTGGTACTATTACCATGTTGGAGATCCACGTGGGGTATTTGACTTCTTTTATAAAACCGGCCTCTAATAGCTTTCGTAGCTCCGTTTTTACTTGCTTTGTGATGCTCTGTGGCCACCTTTCGTATCTTTTGTCGTCAGGGGTGTGCCGGGTTTAATGCGCAGACTCATCTTTATTACCGTCTTTGGGTCTATTCCCGGCATATCGGATAGTTTCCATGCGAAGATGTCCGCGTATTCCTTTAGCAGTGTTATCAGCGAAGCTTCGCGTTCTCCGTCCATTAGAGTTCCTATTTTGATCTTTCTTGGATTCTGCTCCGTCCCTATGTTGATCTCTTTCACTGCCTCCAAGGATGTGAAAGTGGGCTTTGGTTCCCCCAGGTGGGGAATTTTCTTTAATTGCTATTTGGTGGCCTCAGATTCTTCGCCCTGATTAACCTTTGATGTTGAGGCCTCCGTGTTTCCTACAGAGTTCCCTTTAGACAAGCTTTTTCCCGAGATTTCCTCCAGATATTCGTCGATGGCTTTGTCTTTGGATACCGCCTTGCTCCGAGCCTTGCGGGTTTTCCTTTTCTCATCTTCTTCGTTGTTGAGTTGTATTTGCATCGCGTGGCACTCTTTTACGGAAGCTTGATCACCCTTTATCTCCATTATTCCTAGGGGAGTGGGAAATCTAAGGTATTGATGGTAGGTAGCTGCGACTCCCTTGAGCTTGTGGACCCATCTTCGTCCAATAATGGCATTGTAGGGCGAAGGCGTGTTCACCACGCTAAAGCGAGTGTCGACTTTCATGGGGGCCTGCATCCACTTGTAAGACAATATCCCCCAGGGGCTTCGTAGCCGTGCCGTTGAACCCGTAGATGGTGTAGTGTGAAGTCAGGAGTTGCTCATCGTTAAGCTCCATGCGTTTGAATGTATCGTAAAACAAGACATTTACGGAGCTTCCTCCGTCGATGAGGATTTTCCTTATGTTGCATCTGCGATTGGCAATGTGAGGATTAATGGGTCATTGTGATCTTCCATGTCGTCCTCAATATCATCGGCTTCAAAGATCAGAGGTGCGTTCATCCACTCCTCGTGCTCTTCTACTTCCTTCCCATTTATACTGTAAAGCTCACAGTAATCTTCAAATTGCTTTCTCGGTCGTTTTCCTATTTGTGCCGTTAGGGTTGGCTCTTTGCTTTACGAGCGGGATATAGAGTTCAATGTGCGATTACCCTCGGGTAGTTGGACTGTTTCTTTGCGTTTGGCTCTATCTTCCATTCCAAAGCCTTTTCCACATATTTTTGAGATCCCCGCATCTATCGGCTTTTGTCTTTTGCTATCTTGAGATTTTTGCATTTTTACGCCGTGTGTCCGTAGAAGCGGTGGAAGTCGCAAGTACTCTTTGGATTCTGCCCGAGGCTGGTGGTTGTTTCCCTTTAGACCCGGGGCCAGTCTAAGTCTTGCGACCCTTGATCTCCTTTAGTATGCGCGGATAGCTGGTGTTGAGTTTCGTGTAGACTCGGTCTTCAAACTTTCGCCACTCCTTTTGTGATCGTCTTTTCGATCCTTGTGGTGTGATCGGGCTGTCTACTAGTTAGCGGAATTTGTCCGTGGGGTTCGTTGAGCTGCGCTCGGGGTTATCTTTTTGAATTTCTTCCAACCTCGCATGTTTTTCAATGATTATCCTTAAATCTCCCTCGGTGGTTGGGGAGGTACCGTGGATTTCAACAAACAACGGGCTCATCCTATCAAGCCCCCATTTGTGTGATTAATACTCACCACGGGATCCACATGTCCAATGGCACGACATACTTTGTGCCATCTATCCGTGTATTCTCGAACGGACTCCCTTTGTACTTAATTGCAAGTGAGAAGAGCTTGTCCATCCCTCGTGTTCACAACTTTGTTGTACATGTAGGTGGCCGGGAACTTTTCGGTGAGTTGATCATATGAATCAATGCACCCTGGCTTGAGGTTATCAAACCAAGATAACGCGGATCCTTTCGGGCTTGAAGGAAATATACGCATAGTATAGCCTCGTCGTAATCCCACCTGGCCATTACACCTGTTGTAATATCGTAGATGAGGTGAGGGTCCGCGGACCCGTCGTAACATTCAAAGGTCGGGACCTAGGACATTTTTTGCGGAATGGTAGCCGTAGCCAAGCTGTCGTGCAAGGGGGTAGTGTTGGCCTCCTTCATAATCTGTTCTAGCCTTCCCCCTCCTTGCCTGGTCTTGAGTTGATTGATCGCTAGCATTTCCGCGCGGAGGTTCTCCATTGCCAAACAAAGTGTTTTCATCTGAATGGAAGTCGTGTCTTTCTTGTGGGTTGTGATGTCGTGGCCTCCTCCGTGTCGTAGTAGTCGGAATTTACGGTGGTAGTCCAGGTCGGACCTTCTCTTTATTCCGCGCATCTCTTTGGGGTATCCTTCTTCGGTTAGTGGTTGCGGGGATGTTTTCGAAGATCGTCCCTCGGTCCTGTGTTGTCTGCATGAGAGTTAGCTTCGTCGTCTTTGATTCGCTAGTTCGGAGCTTCGGAGGATCTTCTCTCTTAGTTCTTTGGTTTTCTGAGCTAATAGGGCCACCGCATCCGCGTACGTTAGGCTGATTCCTCTTTAGCTCTTCCGATTGCGCCAATATTTGTGCTTTGTTTGGTTTGATGCTTGATTGGGGATTCCTTCCGTAGTTGAGCTTGTCCCTCGGGGACCGTGGTATTGATTTCTTCCATTAACGGCATGTCGGCTCGATTATTCCGTTGGATCTGTGTGGTAGTTGTTCGTCTTGTTCATTGTTTGTGGCATCCCGTAGGGATGGTTGCAGATCAACGATTCGGCTATAGCCTCTCGAGGCTCGGGCTGCCTGGTTGCAGTTGTTACTTTGGAAGCAATTACTTGAGAAACCCTCTTGTTTAGTGCAGGTTGCTCTTGCAGCCGCAGCTTTCTTTGCTTCCATTTGCGATGTTGCCCGCATCTAAGAGCCATGTGCTTTCCGCTCCGATCTGCATGTTGTCCGTCATTTGTGCGTCCTTCGCCCTTTTGTCTGCTCCTTGTCACTGCTGGTGTGGTCCTTGGAGCATCTCTTGGAGTTATCTTTGTCTTCCCAGTATCTTTGTTGCTTTCCATTGCTATAATCTGCACAAAGGACATGGGAGGTAATCCGAGACCCAAAAGTCCACGGGTTGGCTGTTAGTTCAACTTTGACTTCATAAACTCGATTTCTAGTGGTAATGAGTGTACTCGGGTTGTTAGTTTGGCGAATAGTACGAAAGACATAGACGGATGCGGATTTAATCGAGATAAAATTCATGGGTCGTTGTTTGCAACAAAAAAAGCCCAAATCTTTTGGTGGGAATTGTGCTTGAAATTCCAGCTAACACCTAGATCTGTTGGTAGAAAACACAATAGACATGAATATGTGCGAAAAACAAGTCTAAGAACAGGTCTGTTTGCTAAAACCCAGATCTGTTGGTTTAAAGGTTATATAATGTCCGGATCTGTTGGTAGAAAACACACTAGACATAAATAGCGAAAAACGAGTCTGTCTGTTTGCTAAAACCCAGATCTGTTGGTTTAAAGGTTATATAATGTCCGGATCTGTTGGTAGAAAACACACTAGACATAAATATGTGCGAAAAACGAGTCTAAGAACAGATCTGTTTGCGTTTTTAAGTAAAATTTTTAAGGTTGAGGCTGTGAAGTCACAGGAAAAGATAAATCTTTTTACCGGGACAAGGTCCCTGTTTCTAGCGCCAAATTGTGAACACGGAAATCGGGCGTCGGTTCCACGTGATCACAAACAATCTAAATAAGAACTGAATACGTGCACTGAGGTGTGAGAAGTGTATAATATCCCTAGGTAGATGATAATTCATAGATTCCAAACCCCTCTAGTTTGTCATGATCTCATCATCATTCCCCAAGGCGATAGGTCTGAGATACGAGTATGTATGTGAAACTATCAGTGCAAAAGGTAAAAGAGACAAAGGTTTACGTGGTTCAGCACTAAGGCCTACATCCACGGATCTGAGGTGATTTACTATAAGATAAGATTGATTACTGAGAGATGATCACAAGATCGGTGATCATCGATCACTTGAGCTAAAACTCTCACTTACTTCTCCCTATTCTCTCTCCTTCCTCTCCTTTTCGGTCCCCTCCTCGGTGGAGGGGGATACATATTTATAGCTAAATTTGGTGGGTCCCACCGACAATGAGTTGTTGAGATCTTATCTTCTTGTGTTACGTGCATGATACGCGGACTTGGATATTACCCGCGGGCGTGGTCCATGGACTTCTATGCCACCCCGCGGCTTCGACTATATCCCGACTCATCCCTATTTATTTCAACCCTTGTTTCCATCGTTGGTCGTCCGACACGTGTTCTCGAGCTACATTAAATGCGGGTGGTTGGAGCGGTCCGATCCATGGCGAGTGGTGTCGATCCTCTTGTCATGTCCATGTCGGTTGGACTATCTGATCGTTGATCATGTCTTACCTCGTGATGGGTTAAGGCCATCCTTTGGTGCTACGCGGGACTACCTATCTCGGGTGCCCCTTTATTTCTGACCATTGGTCTTGACAGATGGCACGTTGTCTGAGTGCCACGGATGCCCCTATGTGTCATCCTTTGAGTAATGTCATCCACGTGGACCCTGGTAGTGCACGTGGCAATGGAGATAAATAAGTGTACTTACACAATCAGATCAACGATGCAGAATCCGACGAAGACACCAGCTATTTCTCATCCAATACGCCAGCCAATACTCCAATACTCCAGTTCGATTAGAGGAGAAGAGCAGCAGTGCAAGCGAAGGCTCTTCAACGGACAACCCAGACTACAAAAAGAAGCAAAGGATATTGCGGTAGCATAAGCAATGACAAGAGACTGCAACGGACAACCCAGACTCTCTAGTTAGATACCACGATGGCCAAAGTTGGTTCGATTATTTATTACAGGTTAAAGTGATGATATTTTCTACGCCAATATGTGGACGGAGCATCAACTCAGAATCAACCAAGGAGCGGATATTTAATCCTAGTCAAGGAACAACAAATCAAAGCGCGGTTTACAAGAACAAGTCTGATCGGAAGACAAGAACAAATCCGATGACAATCAGCCAACTTACTTGTTACACGATGATACTCAAGTAAATCAACGATCAAACCCCAAAGATCTAAACTCCGGTGAGGAAGATACAAGCAACCACGATCGTCATCCCAATGAATGCCTCAGCTCCGGTTCAAGAAGGATTACCAAGCTAATTTTGCAATTCAAGACAAAAACTACCTGAAGCCGCTGCCTAGTGTTGTTACTGAGATGTGAGAATAATCAAATGCGGACCAACTCAATTCCAGATGCGCGCCCAATAAAGATGAAAGAAGTAACGCTGTGTACATGCAATTAAAGCTGCGGAGGAAGCCAGTTCATGAAGATGAACTGATGACCAAGAAAGCGCCACGCCAACGGAAACAAACCAAAGCATAGTTCATCCGGTGCCCCGATAATCCAAGGCCGAAGTAAGTACGATGGTTCAATTCTGGTGACAATGATACAGAGCACCTCAATTCCGATGATTACACCTCATCACCAGCGTTGCAGAGCAACTAGAGTACGATTAAGACGATGCGGACCAGAGGACGAACTCAAGTTTTGACGCCGATATTGCAGCCATGCACAGATGAGCCAAAGTCTGATGCCGGTAGTGCTTGCCAAAAGAGGATCCCGCAGAACAAGTTTTCTTCCATTCTTGTGCAGACAGATGACATGGCTGGATTGAAAACTGCCAAAGCACGGAAGACACCACGCCAATTGTAGGTGTAAATAATCCATGGAGCCAGGTGGAACCATCTTGACCAAGGGCGTACCGGGCGAGACGAATACTAGAAGCACTGAATCACCCCACCAGGTCTGGGCACGAGGAAAGAGGAACAGAGACAGCTCGAAAGGCCGACATGATGGAGAAAAAGTTCTGATGTGATGCTCGTCGAGTTCGAGGGCAATTAATGCACTGTTGTGAGTTGGTGAAGAGATAAGGAAAACTCGGTCAAAGTAGGACTCGGCCAGGAATCTAAAAGGCGACGTCGATCACCTCCACCTAACAAGCGATATCGGATAACGTTACCACTCGGCCGGATGCATCGGCTCGAGCAGAGGGGAAGATCGGGTGAAGCATCGGGTAGATACCCGAGAAGAACATCAAGGAAGCTGTATTGGGCCCAACACTATAATATCGTTGTATCACCATTTTATAGCTATCAATATGAATCATGTAGAGAGCTAGAGAGGTAAGTGAGAAGAGAGGAAAGAGAGCATACCAAAAGATAGAGAGAAAACACATAACTTGTGGTCGTGAAACAAGTAATAAAATCATCCTTTCACCCCGTGGACGTAGGTAATCATGCCGAACCACGTATATCTTGTGTTCTTCTACCTCTCTTCTTTGTTAACTTCTTTATGCATGTTTCGAGATTCATTGGATGTAGTGGTAGGATTTTCTACATCTACATTGCAGCGCCCGACTAAGGGGACCGTATAACATCTTCGGATACCTTGAAATCGGTTACCAAAGGAGGAAAATCCAAGCTCCTAAGTCACCTTGTGTGCTAGTTGACGCTAAGGGAGAAACTCTTTTGGTTTTCTATCTTTGTTTTCCTAGCAAAATCTCATCGAGTCTGATATAGGTTCACTTTGTGTTCTTGTTTATTATCTTTGTTTTCCTAGCAAAACAGGTCTTTCGTTTAAAACAAAGTCGTCAAGACTATTTCATAAAGCTAGGCTATTAGCTTAAAACACCTCAGCGAGTTATTGGAAGATCCGTGAGCTCCCGAAATAACATCTTTCGATGTTGGTAGAAGCTAGAAGGAAATCCCATCACGCTGGCCGTCATCTATCGTTTCAAACCTCGTTAATAGAGAGATTCAACAGCTCCTATCGACATCCATTGAGGATAGTTGATGCTAAATGAAAGACTCTAACGGTCGTAACGCCTAGGTTGCTAGATTTATCATCTAATGATCACCTCCATGATTTAAGGATAGATATCGTTACATTTGTCTCCATTTACATTTGTCTTCATTTGCTCGTTTCGCCGTTTAAACTCCTCTTTTTAGCAAATTGAACAAAGCACAATGATGGTGAAAGCAAGACTAGCTCAGAATCATTGAGTTTAGTTTTCGGAAACCATGGCTGGGAGGATTGTAGTGAGCGGTTCGTTGGGCGAGTCTCATTGTGATCCTACACTAGAAGCCTCACAGTATCAGAAAACTGTAGGAGTCCTACGGTCCAGTAGTCCCGGTAGGAATTCCGGCAACTTGTATGGGAAGGTCATCAGCACGGCGGCTGTTGAGGGCTGTCATTACTACCCATCGTCGCCAAGAAAGAAATCTTCCGATTTAACGTACGGGTGATTAATGACTTCTGGCGTTAGGAATGTTGAGACAAGTAGTAATTAATGCACAGGGAAAGTACCGAAAGCGATGTGTCCACACAACTTTTCAAAGATTGTCTTTTACGGCCAAAACAATTTGACTATTGAGACCAACACGCTAGCATAAATGGAAGTGTACTATAAGAACTTTTTCCCACCTTGCACTACAGAACTGCCGTACTCTATCCTTAACCTTTCGAAAGCAGTTCGAAGTAAGTGCTGTGTACTTTGCTGACGTAGGTACGAACGGGCGGGCGAGCCGAGGAACGAAGACGATATCGAAGGGAATGGCGAGCACCTCCAGGACGAGTAGGATCCTAAGGAACCGGGTCACGGCGGGATCTAGCGTACAAGAAGGACTCACGGATTCCCGACACGACGATCATCGGTCAAACAACCAGGGCGGGACTCAGGCATTAATCAAAGGCATGACTATTGTCGACGAGGAGGTCGACTTGGGCCGAGATGAAGATCTCCCACCTGGGATGTTGAGGATTAACCCGAGCCAGATGGGGCCGAGGAATGAGGACAACATGGAAGATGGAAGAACTGCATCGGATACCGAGGAGAAGGAGGAAGTGCAGACAGTACATGAGGAACGAGGGAGAGAAAGACAACCGATAGAGTCCCAGCGAGATCTAGAACGAGAGGCTGAGAGGCTTAGGCGAGTACATTTGGCAAGGGGCGACCACAATCGGGACATCCCCCCAGCAGCGGCCAACCACCCCGTAGCCGCGATCATCCCTCCAGCGGCGACCGATCATCCAGTAGCTCCGATCGTCCCCCCTGTCGTTCTCACTACGAGACCTCCAACAGCACCCCCTAACACAACATGACATCAAGTGAATGGCCACTCTAGTCATGAAAGCACCGACCCAATGTTACTCGCTATATTGGCAAGCCAAAGAAGGCAAGAAGACCTAATGAGAGAACTGCAAAGGAAAAACCTAGCTTTAGAATACGAAAACTACCAACTCCGTAACAGGAGAACGGGGTCGAGAGGATCATCGAGCCGAGGCGCTTCTAGCAACCACACTCCGCCGAGGAACACCCCACCCCCCTCCCTAAACCGAGAACGCATACCCGACCCTAATCGACCAAGAGAAGGGTATGGGCCAGCCGAGGATTCTTCGACCGAGGAAGAAGCGACCAACGAAAGCACGGACGCAACAACCAAACAAAAAATCGAGCGGCTCGAGCGAGATGGTCAAAAGCGGACCGGAGACAACGAGGACGATAAGTTAGCAGAAGTAATCAGCGAAGCCCAGAAGACGCCGTTTACCGGGGAATTGGATCGGACTCCGTTCCCACCTAAGTGTACGTTGCCGATCTTCCCATCTAGGTTCGACGGCACGGGCGACGCATGAGAGCACATCAAAATGTACGGCATGTCCTTGTTACAGTGGAAGAATCATGATGTGGTCATGTGCAAATTTTTCCCAGCAAGTTTGGAGGACGAGGCTAAGAGTTGGTTCTACACCCTGCCCGATGAATCCGTTGGGAGCTATGCAGTCCTGGTAGAGACCTTTCTCGAAACTTACATGCATAATAAGTATAGCTCGGCCCGCAGTCGATAAGTTGTTCACCCGGCACGAAGACTCAGGGAGCCGTTGCGCTCGTTAACGGACAGATGGAGAAAGTTATGTACGGATATTGGGAAAGTGCCGGTCGACCAACAGATATTCGGTTTCGAGAATTCATTAAGGAAGTCGGATCCCATCTGGGTAGCAATGTACACTGAGAAGCCTAAGACACTAAGAGAGATCCGGAATATGCAAGAGCACTACATCGCCCTAGAGGAGATTCAGGAAGGAGCGCAAGATAGAGGAATACAAGAGACGAGCGCCACAGTGGAGGCCACCCCGCGAGAAGCCACGAAACGATCTGAGAAAAGGCCGGGCACCCAGCATCAGGGCGAAAACAAAAGAGTTTGGGTCGAGAAAGGAAAGAAGCCTCGCCGCGAGCCAAGATCTTATACTCCGTTAAATGCACCATTAGAAGAGATATTCAAGGAAGTCGAAAAGAGGAATGATATCCGATACCCCAAGACTCGAGGAATTCAGTTCGACGGAACAAGAAACCACCGGAGTTCGCCATTATCACGATCCGCGGCCATTCAACTAATGATTGTAGGGAAGTGAAAGACATCGTCCAGCACCTAATCCGAGATGGATATTTACGGCATTTCGTCAAGACATCGCCGACACCTGCTCAACCCGACGTCCCAGTGCACCAAATAAGAATTAATCGCGGCACCCAGTTCGCCTGTAACACCATATCACACTCGGCAACTCAGGGGTACGACTTGGGAACCGGTATCACCTCGAGAATTCATAAAAGGGATCGATCGGGCAAGGAAATCCTCAGTGTGGCCAAGACCCTGCCCATGGAACCATGGATGATGCAGCCGATCACCTTCTCGGCGAAAGACGTCCCATTGAACGGCCAAGCACACGGGGATCCCTTAGTAATAACCCTATTGATCGAGGAATGGGGCGTCCACAGGATATTAATGGACGGTGGCATCTCGGTCGGAAGTCTTGTTCTATGACACTTTCAAGAGGATGGAGTTGTCCGATGACATCCTGATCCCGTCAACCTATCGAATTTACGGCTTCAACGGTACAGTGACAGTACCAAAGGGAGAAGTCACCCTCCGAGTCTCGGACGGAGAGGGATTCCTTGACACGCTCACCACCTTTTGCGTGGTCGATGTTGTGTCGCCATACGAAGCGATTCTGGGTCGGCCCTGGCTTGCGGTAATTAAAGGAGTCGCCTCGGCCTATCATCAGAGATTGCGGTTCCCATCTTATCTAGGAGTGGTAGAGGTACTAGGCGATCCCCAGGCGGCAAAGCAGTGCATGCAGATAGACGTCCAGCAGAATGAGGAGAGGCGGTCAAGGAAACGACAAGAAAAGAACAAGTCTAAGGAAATAAAGGCGGAGAGAGTTCTTGGAAAGGGTAATGTCACAAGCCATCGCTACCTTTGAAGCCGGCGAAAAAGAAACCTTATAGCAATCACAGGAGCCGACAACAATCGGCGAACCAAAGCAAAATTTCTCGGCCCTAGAACCAACCCGACAAGTCAATCTCGGCACCGAGGAGGAGCCAAGATTATTGAAAATAGGGTCTCTCTTAACAAACGAACAATCTCAGCAGTTGATAACTCTTCTGAAGGAGCACATGGATATATTTGCTTGGCAAATGCACGACATGGAAGGAATTGACCCGGAAGTTTGCTCGCACCACCTACGGATAGACCCCAAGTTCAAACCTATCAGACAAAAGATGAGAAGAATCGCACCCGAGTTACAGCCGGCGGTGGAGGCAGAATTGAAGAAGTTGTACGCAGCAGGAATCATTCGAAAGGCCCAATACCCACAATGGATATCTAATATGGTGATAGTCCCTAAAAGAAATGGGGGCGTTCGAATCTGCATCGACTATAGTGACTTGAACAAAGCGTGCCCAAAGGACATCTTCCCTCTCCCCAGCATCGATCAGCTAGTGGAATCCATTGTCGGGTATAAGGCGATAACTCTCATGGACGTATACTCAGGGTATAATCAAATACCTCTGGCCCCCGAAGATCAAGAGCACACATCCTTCTTCACACCGAGAGGACTGTGTTGCTACACCAAAATGCCATTTGGATTGAAAAATGCCGGCGCCACCTATCAAAGGTTGGTGGAAGACATGTTCGAAGACAGAATACACGACACCATTGAGGTATATGTGGACGATATGTTAGTCAAGAGCAAGGTGGCCAACAACCACATCGACGACCTTCGAGGCATATTTCAAACCATGAGAAGATACAAGATGAGGGTAAATCCGGCCAAGTGCACCTTTTGGGTCACCTCGAGCAAGTTTTTAGGATACATAATCACCGACAAAGGAATTGAGGCCGACCCAGATAAAGTCAGAGCCGTTGTGGAAATGCCATCGCCTGTAACGGTTAAAGACGTGCAACGATTGAATGGGAACCTGGCGGCTTTAGGGCGATTCATCTCTCGGTCATCCGACAAGTGCAAGGACTTCTTCGGGACGTTACGAAAAGGAGAGAAGTTTAAATGGACCGAGGAGTGTGAAGAAGCGTTTCAAAAAATCAAGCAACATCTCGCGAGTCTACCGGTGTTACAGAGACCCGAGCCCAAGGACATACTAACACTATATCTTGGGGCAACCAGTCACGCCATCAGCGCCGTTCTAGTCAAGAACGCGGGGGGAGAAGAAAAGCCGGTGTATTTCATAAGCAAGACCATGAGCCCAGCCGAGGGGAACTACACCAGGATCGAGCAACTAATATTAGCACTAGTGTTTGAAACACAGAAGCTTCGAACATATTTCCAAACCCACAAGATTCGGGTGCTTACAAAGTCCTCCATAGAGTCAGTACTCGACAATGCAGCCAGGTCGGGATGGATCTCCAAGTGGAGTGCGCAAATAAAGCAGTTCGACATCGTTTACGAGATGAGAACAACGGTAAAAGCACAGGCAGTGGCCGATTTCCTGGCAGACTTCCCCCTCAGCGACGAAGACGAAGTAGAAGACATACCCGGAATGGAGGAAGACCGAGAAGACCCGTCCGACCTGCTCGAATCATGCAGCCCGACACGATGGGAGGTTTTCGTGGATGGGTCATCCAATAAAGATGGGTCGGGCTTGGGATTGGTCTTCACGACGCCAAAGGGGAAAAAGATGGTCCACTCCTTTAGGCTCGAGTTTAAAGCAACTAACAATGTCACAGAATACGAGGCGGTAGTACATGCTTTGCGCTTGATAGTGGAGATGGGAATCCAAGAGGTACGGCTTACGAGCGACTCCCAGCTGGTTGTCCGACAAATCAGCGGGCAATACGCCATACATGACCCTCTACTACAGAAATACTGGGAGCTCGTCCAATTCTACATCGGCCAGATACCGAGCATCAAGTTTCCACATATCTGTAGAAAAGACAATCGCCACTCGGACGCCCTGGCATATATTGCTTCCATGTTGACAGATTCAAGCGTTGAAGGTATCAGAGTTATGAGGGTCCTAATGCCTTCAGTACCCGAGACCGTGGATATCGGCGCACATGTCGCGGCAACCACTACTGATCAATATCGGGCTGATGATTGGAGGAAACCGATTCACGAATACCTCGAAACCGGAAAGTTTCCCAAGGGGCGACCCGAGATCAATAAGATCAAGAGCAAAGCCGCTGCGTACGAACTTCGAGACGGCACCCTATACAGAAAGTCATATCTGGGGCCATTGCTAAGATGCCTGAGTAAAGAAGATGGGCACACGATCCTCAACGAATTACACTACGGGGCTGCGGGAAACCACAGCTCGGGTCGTAGCCTAGCGGCACGAGCTAAAACCATGGGATACTTCTGGCCATACATGAACGAGGACGCGAGGCATATGGCCCTCGTTTGCGACGAATGCCAAAAATTTGGAAAGAAGATACATGCACCGGCAGTAACATTAAACTCCGTTATCAGTCCCTGGCCCTTCGCTAAATGGGGGGATCGATATCGTAGGACCATTACACGTCGGATCGGGACAGAGGAAGTACTTAATTGTAGCCACCGACTACTTTACCAAGTGGGTTGAGGCCGCCCCATTGAAACACATACGGGATAAAGATGTTTTCCGATTCATCTGGGAACACATCATATGCCGCTTTGGAGTTCCGGCAGCAATCGTCTCTGACAACGGGAAACAACTACAAGGCAAGAACATCGACCTGCTATTTAACACTTACAACATCCGAAAGAGCAAGTCTACGCCCCTGTACCCCCAAAGCAATGGGCAGGCCGAGATCACAAACAAGACTATCGCCGACAACATGAAGAAGAAGCTCGACGGGGAATATGGAGAATGGTGCGAAGAACTCTACAACGTTTTGTGGGCATATAGGACAACCTGCAGAGAGGCGACCGGATTATCGCCTTTCATGTTAACATATGGGACCGAAGCCATCCTCCCCACAGAGGCGATGATACCCACCACAAGGACCGAAGCATGGAGGCGAAACATCTCAGCAGATCTTATCCTGGCTAAACTCGACGATCTAGAAGAAACAAGAGAGATGGACCTGCAGAAAATGGAAAATTATCAACTAAGAATCCAGCGAGAATATAACAAGCGGGTCCGACCCAGAGAATTTCAACCAGGACAGTTGGTACCAAAGCATCTACCCAGTTACGAACGTGATAAAAAAGGCGGGAAACTAGCACCCCGATGGGGAGGACCCTACACTATCGTTGAGAAGGTCGGTGAAGGGGCATACAAGATACTAAAACCGGACGGAACACCTGAGCCACGACCGTGGAATGCCACGAGACTAAAGCTATACCATCCATAAAGCCAAGTATGATATCTTGTCATTTATTTCCGTGAAAGGCCACGTGGGGTTGGAAATATGACAAGTGCGTCTGAATGGTCGTTTCGAACCCGGGGCGATGGCATTGTGCAAGTGCCGGGGCGACTTACACTAAGGCGGACTATTCGAACTCGGGGCGATGGCAGTGTGCAAGTGCCGAGGTAGTCCAAGGGCCCTGGCGGTTGGAAACCAGTGGCCGATTGTCGAGGCATGAGTACTCGGCAGTCGAGCAGTCAACATTGCTCTCCTTGCAAGTGGCCGAAATCACTTGCCCAAGAAGGTTAATCGATAACCTCTTGGGATATCGATCCCGTAGAAATTAGGAAAGACCAACTACCCTTCCACTAGATATAGAAAGACGGTGATGAGATACCTCAATCGGGACATGGCATTGGGCCCGATGATCCTCCCTGTTGAGTGTGTTCGACAGAAACGACATTTATGATTAACCTATCTGTCCATGCAGGCATACATAACAAGGTCACAAAAGTAAAACACACATCGTCAGCTTAACATAAACAAGAACAGGAACATGCACATTAGTGTCGGTAGCTAGAAAGACAACCAAATCGGCGACGCAGCACCCCATTAAAGTTTACAGAAAGTTAAAGGTGTTCAAGCGGATTACAACCCAAAGGAAAGGGTAAGAAAGCGACGCAGCGCTGCAAAATAAATGTTCACTCCTTAGAAGTAACGGGCCCCGGAATCGCCTTCTTAGCAGCGGCATCGGCCCGCTTCTTATCCAGCACTGCCTTCACGCCAGCTTTCACCTTCGAGACGAGCTCATCACTAAACTTCGCCTTTTCGGCAGCAAGATTTTGCGCCAGCTGCGTCGACGCCGCTTCGGCAGTGACCACCCGCTCGAGCAACTGAGACTCCTTCCCCTTCAATCGGATAACCTCCTCTTCCAACGATGCCGCCTTCTTCTGCTCGGCTGCCAAAACAACAGGGACGGTCAATCACACAATAACAGTGCTAAGACAATGACAAGGAAAGCACAACACGAGGCACACCACCTTCCAACAAAGGGGCAACTACTCTAATGGTCTCTTCAGACTCAGACAGGCTACACTCGAGGGAAGACATCTTTGAAGAAAGTTCTAGATATCGCTGTTCGTTAAATTCATTAGTAGGGCAGTACTTCTTGTGATCACTCCATTCGGCCCTCTGCCGGGAGTGGGCTATCTGCAAACCTAATAATTGAGCGCAAACCCACTCCAACTCCTCATAAACCTTTTTGGACTCGTTGAGTTTCTCAAGGGATTCTCGGCTACACTTTTCGGCAGCATCCCTCTCCCCCAAGATCCGGAGGCAATCTGCATGCAAATCTCGAACCTGCAGTCTCAGCCGACCACATTGACTCTCTAAGTTGTCGGCCAACAATGTTTTTTCGGCGGCTATACCTTGGAATCGAGCTAAGTTCGCCCTAAGATTATCAATTTCCTCGGGGACATACTCAAAAGTCTCGTAGCGATGCAGTTTGGGTGAAGATCTTCAATATCGGTCTCTAAACGATCGATCTTAGCATCCTTGTTAACTATTCTCTGTTGCAAGTTCGAAACGTGATCCCGTTCTATGTTCACTTCCCTTTTCAACAAACGACACCTCGTGGCAGCGTCAGCCTCCGCACTAGAAGATTCGGCTAGGCAGGGAGTACTAAGCTCAGGATATTGGCACTACAAGATCAATCATAACTAGTTGAAAGTAAAATAAATACCTTGGGCCTCGGCCAACTCCTTCTCCAACTTTCGAGATCGTTCGCGTTCCTGCTGTAACAAGAGACGAAGACCCTCCTTCTCGGCGGCCTCCTTGCGTTGAAGGGCAGCATTCAACAGCGAGCGATTGATATCCTACGAACACCACTGTCGTTAGCAGTTACCCCATGATGTAAAAGCATAACCTGAATAACACGAACTTACTAGCAGATCAAAAGTGCTTTTCAAACCAGCGTCATAAAACGAGACATCCTGGATCTTCTCTTCATCCGACAGAGAGGAAAACTCAGGGGAAATGAGGGCCCCGAGAGAGTTGCACATAGGACCCGAGACAGTAAAAGACGTATTGCTGCCCGAGTTAGGAACTACAGGAGACAAAGGCTCCAAAGAACTCGCCTCCAAAAAGACAACACCTTTTTCTCCACGAATAGCCACATTATCCCCACCACCAGGTGTCTCCTCTTCACCACCTTCAGCATCATCCTCCTCATCAAAGAGACCATCATCATCATCACCATCAGACTCGAGATACACGATGCCATCGGCAAGGACAATCCCTTTATCAGCTACCTCCTGGGGCACAGTTCTTTCCGGCGCAGATAGATCATCCTTGGTTTCCTTGCCTTTACCTTGGGGCTTCCCACCTACAAGGGTAGACGAAACATCAGAAGATTTCTGAGGCGACTTCTTCATGAAATGGGATAAAGGCAGCCGATCATCGGGATCCTTACCGTCCCTCGCCGAAGCGCCACCAGCCTTGTCAACCCGCAGTTTCTGCACATGAGCCGATGTCAGAACCATGCAAGGCAACAAATAGGGGCACGTACATGTACGTCAAATAAAAATAAGTGTATTTGTTACCTTCCCTGTTTCCTCCTCGGCTCCTGCAAATCTATCTCTTTTCCGGGAAACCAAATACTCAGTAGGAACACCCTGGGACTTAGTCTGTAAAACACAAAAATCAAAACATCGCCCCGCGAGTCGCCCGAACCAACCGATCGAGCTAGAAAACAGGGAAATACACTTACTCGATCGATATTGACCACCCAGAAAGGATAAAACTCGGCCGGAGGAGGAAATTTGCCACTCAGAAGAGGACCGGAAATAGCCAATGGAACCCGATCCCAAGCCGCGTCACTAGTATGACGGGCATGCTTGTTGGAACTCTTTCCCTCGGGATCCTCATCCAAGAGAAGTTTCCTGACACCTTCGGGAAGAGTCTTATGGCGATGAGGGCTGGCAGCAAAACCGGCGAGATCGCCATTGGTAGCAGATCCGCGCCGATAATTGTCGGCGAAACTGGCAGGAGTATAATCGCCCGCTTGAGAAGGATGATAAGTGGACCAAGTAGTAGGAGAACACTCGCCTCGGCTGCGCTTCTCCCACTCGGACAAAATACGAAAGGTATTACCATTCCATTGAGCTAAGGCACGAGACGGACGGATCTTGGAGAGGGCTTCATACCAAAACGGTCGGCTGGGATCATACAGAGGAAAACGAAGCCCAAGCTCCAATTGGCCTTTGGTGAAAGTGAAAAATACTATAACCCCCTACTATATGGGTTCAATATATAGAAGCCCCACAAAATGGATCATTCACTATCAACTCCATTCTTTTACATTTTGATATTTTTAGGCCCAAAACTTTAGAATTCGGGGCCTTTTAATAAAGTTTTCAGCCACGGTAATTTAATAATACCAAGAATACCCCTAACTATATATATCTAATGGAATTAGCTAGAGGTTTTATTATCAGTTTCATTTTCTTTTTTCATTCTCTCTCTTCAGATGAAGCACGCAGAGAAGATGCGATTTCTGATCGAAAATTTCAGCGAAAAAACCATTTCAAAACCTAGATCTAAGAATTACAGATCGGTTGAACTCATCATCAAAAGTTAGATTCAACATCAACGTCACTTGTTCTTGAAGATTCAATGAAAGTTAATGAAAAAGTTCGGTGAGAATCATCACCAACAAATGAATCAGAAGATTCACTTACAAAACAAGTAAGTTTCCTTTATCTTTAACATTTCAATTCAATAGGTAGATTCTTCGATTTTAAAAATTTTATTTCTGAAAAATAATTTTATGATTTTGATAACTTTTAAAAGCTTGATTTCATGTTAAATCTCTTATTAAAATCATAATCAGAGTTAGGTCTGTTATAATCTCACATTAATCTAACTGTTGAGAGGAAAATTTTGAAAAAAAATTCAAGAAATTTTTTTAGGGTTCTTGAACAACAATCGATATATCTTTTAATCTGTTATCTCGATCAAAGATTGGTTTGTAGAGTTGAAATCAGTGAATCATTATCTCTTTTACCCATATATTTGATACAAATTTCATATACTTTGATTTTCGAACTGATTTTTGTTCATCTCCAATTTTATCTATTTTTAATAAATAATTTGTAGTTCAATCTATATTTCCTTTAATTTTTCAAATTTAAGCAAAATGATGCAATACGATTTCAAGACTTAGATTATATATGTAATCGAAATTTTATCTAAATTTTGTCATCAGCTAATATCTCTTGTAGAGAGTCAATTACTGGTAATGGTGTTGTCAAATAATTAAAAAAAAAAAACTGAAGAACAATGGGATGGAATGAAAAGTTACATATCAGTAGTCATTGTACATGTAAAGCAGATTATGTTACTAAATTGTGGTTTTTGTCAAGTTTTTATTACTGGACATTGTTTTACTTTTTGATATTTATTTACTTAACTGAGAACAATTGGGACACATTTCAGTATTCCGCGATTATCATATTTTGTTGTCCTGTGTATGCATTTTAACTAGTTGGTGGTTGTTTTTTTTTTCCTGCCAACTTTTTGTTTGCTTTGAGTCTGATAATCAAGCTAAACAGACTATAATATGTGTTCTTACTTTTCATATCTTTCTTTCTGTTCATTTGTGTGGTTCATTTTTGAAGTAGTTATGGTGGGTGGCAATTTTTTGTGTATTGATATGCTAGTGAAATGCTTCTTGTATGGCCTGCTGATTAATCTTAATTTTGCAGGGGTAGTACAAAGTATACAATCTTTGCTCAGAGAGGCTATACGATCAACACTTTTTGAGGGAAAGGTGCAATGCTACTTGATTTTGTTTTAACCTCGTCCCATGCTAAGATAGTCAAAAGTATTATTTCCTTTCGGAATGGGGATAAACAAGTCAAGCGTACGGAGAATCATTCATTATGGTTGGCCACCTATATCTCTATATTTATCTCATCCCTACAGTAAGTATTTGATCATTTTATATAAAAGGCATCTAAAGTTTTCTTTACATGTGTCAAAAAAAAAGTTTGCTCTACATTATCCTTTCTTCGATGACAGAGTTTGGAGGCATATCATCACTCTGTCAGGAAGTAGGTCGAGCTGGAAGTGATGGAAAATAAGCAAATTGCAGTAAGTTCTATGCTCAAATTCATGCTTGCGCCACGGTAGTAAAGTATGTCTAGCTGTCTATCCAAGTAAACTGGCAATCACTTTTGGATTGAGGAATTCTCCTCTAAGATGTTTGTCGAGATATTTTTATATGAAGCACGAGGAAGTCGGAACACCTTTCATACAATACTGGTGAGTATGTTTAAGATGGTAGCATTTACATTTATTTTGGGATAGTATTCACATTTTTCGTAAGATCTTCCATGCAAAATCTATTTACCTTCTTAGTACAGAAGCAATATGCATGTGTAACTTCCGATTACACAAGTCATGCGGAAGTGTAACTCCTAGTTACACATGCTATATACATATGTAACTCTTATTTACACAAGCCAGATACACGTGTAACTCGCAGTTACACCCCTAATAGTCTTGTGTTGTCAATTTTTCATGTGATAAGTCACAATGGAGCCCAAAAATGCACTGGGAAAACAGTAGAAAAAATGCTTAGCACGAATAATGAAAGTAGCATAACTAGTATCATAACTAGTGCTTTGAACCATGTTAGTTTGATGCTCTAATGGATTATGTTTACTTAATTTGATAATATGCACCTTAGTTAAGTAAGGAAGTGGTAAATCACAAATTGATATCCAATAGTTTTTATTGTATATGGCAGCTCTCTTGTCTGGTATTACCTCATGAACATACTACTTTGCTACAGCCAAAATCAATCTGGAGGGCGGAAGAAACTCATGAGACCTCATTATTGGAACGTATACGGCATTTGGATCCACTTGAAGTATGTTTCCAATGAATAATGACTTCCTCTTGCAATGTTATGTACTAATATTTCGTTTACCCCTTATTAATTACTCGTTTCTTATGTTTTGAAGGTGAACTTATTCCGCAGAATCACATTGCCAAATACGCCAAGGACTAGAAAGGTTTTTGAAGGACAATTGACTGGGCAGGCATGCTTTTTTCATTCTTCTTTCTTTCTTTTGTTGGTCTTAATTTTTATGTTCAGTTTAACCTCTTTTGATTGATACTGGGTAAAATTATCTCTAGCTATTTTTAGTACAATCTCTGCTTGATCTTTGAATCCATATATGATGAATTTTCAATAGGACTTGGATCTAAGTAGAAGTACTTCCATTTTTCGATTGTCAGGAATTATGTCCTGCTACAAATTTATAACAATAATTTGTGTGTATACTGCTCCCATATATACTGACGGTAGCATTTACATTTATTTTGGGATAATATTTACATTTTCCGTAAGATCTTCCATGCAACATATATTTACCTTCTTAGTACAGAACCAATATGCATGTGTAACTTCTGAGTACACAAGTCATATACATGTGTCACTTCCGAGCACACAAGTCATGCGGAAGTGTAACTCCTAGTTACACATGCTTTATACATGTGTAACTCTTATTTACACAAGTCAAATACATGTGTAACTCGCAATTACACTCCTAATAGTCTTGTGTTTGTCACTTTTTCCTGTGATAAGTCCCAACGGAGCCCAAAAAAGCACTGGGAAAAAAGTAGAAAAAATGCTTGCATGAATAATGAAAGTTGCATAACTAGTATCATTTCAGTGCCCAGAGATATTTACTATGTTGTGCTGATGACTTGTTTTTGGTCCTGGGTTGTGCTTGGATTATGGTTTTTCCTTGATGCAATTTGTATATGAATGGATAAAAAAGAAGTAAACACCGAAATTACGTTGTTGAGTCATCTTGTATATGTATGTATAATTTCTCCAGCTCATGATTATCCATCGTTAGATGTGCTCCTTTGTATGGGTCTTTTTTTATGGCTGATGTGAATGTTGCTGCTGCCAGTGTAATTCTCAGTTACACATGACATATGCATGTGTAACTCCCACTTCCAGTTACACTAGAAGGATGCATGTGTAACTCCGAATTACGCATGGATTTTGTACATGTATCAGCTGATTACACATGCTTGTTTAGGGTTGTTTCGACTATGGTATTTCAATGTTTCTATGGAAGTAATTTCTGAATAATGTAACCTTTTCTATATCAATTGATGTCTATGCAGGACTCGATGTGGTTCGCGTGCACTGATAAGACACTAGCTTACCAAGAGAACCAAGAACATTTATCAAAGCTCTGGGGTATTCTTGCAGTTTATGGCTGGATAGATAAGGATGTTGGCTAATGTCCAGGTGAGAAGTGATGATTCTTAGCTCTTTTATAGTTGAAAATGTGTGCTTTATATGGATGTGTAACTTTTAGTTACACTTACACAAGTCAGGTGCATATGTAACTCTCAGTTACACATGATATATGCAAGTGTAACTCCTCTTTACACTAGACAGATGCATGTGTAACTCCTAGTTACACATGCTAAAATGAACAAACTTGCAACCAAAAAATTCCACATGCTAGGTATCCAAGTCATATGCATGTGTAACTGTCAATTACGCATGACGAATGCATGTGTAACTCCCAGTTACGCATGACGAATGCATGTGTAACTCCCAGTTACACATGCTAAGATAGGTTATTTTGTGTTGTTTTATAATTTTGCCTTACAATTATTCTATAATATTTTTTGCTTTTTGCTTTTTGTTCATCCAGCCTAATCCATGGATGTTTATTTCGTTGCAGATATGCAAGCATTTTGGAGTTAAGAAGACAAGAAGGAAAGGCAAAGATTTAAACTTCATAAAAGCTAATTGCTTAAATGTGGTAATGGTCTCGCTGGAATTGGAGTTGACGCTGAATACACAAATCAAATGCATGTGTAACTCTCAATTACACAAGACAGATGCGTGTGTAACTTCTAGTTACACATGCTAAGAAATTATTGTAAATGAATATTAAAGTAATACATGTATTTTTAATAATTTTGGGCTTAGTTTTAAATTTTATTTAATTAGGGGCTTGACAATATATGTAAGGGTATGAATGTCTTTTAATAATTCGGGGCCTAGATATAAAATTCTTTTAATTAAGGGCCTCATATTATGGGTTATCCATGGGTTGGGCCTTAGCCTAATTTTCCCAAGTGAAAATGGTCGCCTCGGCAGAGTGAGGAAACTTTAGGACGTCATCTTTCTTCAAAACGCCTTTTTGACCCGATAAGAGCCTGACGTCATAACCATGGAGGTCGAACTCATCTTTCAGCTGCTGAATGAATCGCTCATCCGTTAAATCCTTAGCAACCCTCTTATCAGCCCTACATGAAAACGAAGAGGAATTATCAGAAAAGATGGAATCTAGAGCACGATAATCATGCTTGGAAGGACTCTCTATAGCAAACAAAGAATCGAGCGATACACCGTCTTCATCAGAAAACACATAGCTCACGCACCTTTTGTCCGTCATGGAAGGAGTCGAAGATGCCATGAAAATTGGTAGAAGAAACGACCGGAGGGGCAAAAATACAGCCGGAATCGGAAGTTGCAGCGGTATCAGAAACAGAGAAGACACGGAATAATGGAGAAGGATGGAAGGAAACTCGTGGAGAAAATAACTAATGGCGGGGGAAAGAAAGCGAATGAGAATAGAGAGAGAAGAGAAACAAAATGGTAAAAGGAAAGTAAAGAGGGGATGAGGTTTTAGAGTCAGGTTTATAAACCTCTCCGATGGTAACCGACGAGGGAGGTGAACCGGTTGCAACGCACGAAGGAAGTGGGAAACAGCATGGCGGAAAACCCGGCATGACCGAGGACGTGGGAAGACGAGGCGGTTTCTTCCCCACGTGTCGATCACACGAGTGGAAGAAGGGGCATAAATGTAGGTGTAAATAATCCATGGAGCCAGGTGGAACCATCTTGACCAAGGGCGTACCAGGCGAGACGAATACTAGAAGCACTGAATCACCCCACCAGGTCTGGGCACGAGGAAAGAGGAACAGAGACAGCTCGAAAGGCCGACATGATGGAGAAAAAGTTCTGATGTGATGCTCGTCGAGTTCGAGGGCAATTAATGCACTGACAGAGTTGGTGAAGAGATAAGGAAAACTCGGTCAAAGTAGGACTCGGCCAGGAATCTAAAAGGCGACGTCGATCACCTCCACCTAACAAGCGATATCGGATAACGTTACCACTCGGCCGGATGCATCGGCTCGAGCAGAGGGGAAGATCGGGTGAAGCATCGGGTAGATACCCGAGAAGAACATCAAGGAAGTTGTATTGGGCCCAACACTATAATATCGTTGTATCACCATTTTATAGCTATAAATATGAATCATGTAGAGAGCTAGAGAGGTAAGTGAGAAGAGAGGAAAGAGAGCATACCAAAAGATAGAGAGAAAACACATAACTTGTGGTCGTGAAACAAGTAATAAAATCATCCTTTCACCCCGTGGACGTAGGTAATCATGCCGAACCACGTATATCTTGTGTTCTTCTACCTCTCTTCTTTGTTAACTTCTTTATGCATGTTTCGAGATTCATTGGATGTAGTGGTAGGATTTTCTACATCTACACCAATGTTTCAATCCTAGATAAACACGATCTAAAGACCAGCATTTTGAGCATAAATTCACATCAAGCAACGTAACTGCAGCTTTGATTCCAAGTCCCGATGATGCAGCTTCGTTCAAACTAGCTACAAGACGATGTCCAACTATTCTTATGATACTCAAAACCCGAAGACGAAGATCCAAAGTACGAAGATGATGGTACCAGAGCCTTGCAACAATGGTACGAAGCGGAGGATAATGATGGCTCCAATCCTCCATTCGAAGATAAAGCTTCGGTTCTCGACTACGATGATGTTCAAAGGTTCCGTTCCAATGATGTAACTATCGTTCATACTTGGATTCCAAATGATGTCCCAGTGCCCAGCTCAAATTCCGAAGATACAAACTCATGCAACGATAATCCAATGCCTTCGATGACAGCTCAAGTCCCGATAACGACGAGTCATCCGACGTACCAACCCGATGATGTAACGACAACCAACCACAGCGACAAGGGGGACGAAGAATTGTGCATCCAGTCCTCAAGCTCAAGGAAATAAGAACCAAAGACGATGCTACAATGTTGATAGCTCCGCTCCAGTACAAGGTTGCTGTAAAGCTGCAAGACGTGCAGTTTCTCCAACGGACTACACACTGACGATGTAATTCATACCCAGTCAATGAAGATACCCGAAGCAAAGTTCAGCCTTGCCCATGCTCTTCTCGATGGTAGCTCCGTTCATGCCAATGATCATGTGCACGATGAAGATGGGGATTAGAAGTTTTGTGATGATGTGCCAAAGTCCGGAGACAAAAAGCCAAAGTCTTGCTACGAAGATCTCCGAAGACGATGTTCAAAATCTTCCCGTGATAATGACCGAAGTCTTCTCAGTTTACCCGGCGCCTTGCTCAAATCCCATGCCAAGGACCCAGAGAAGTTCATATCCAATACGATGACAACACCGACTCTCCCAACCGATGATAGCTCCAATTCAGTCCAGGGTTGCTGCAAAGCTCGACGACGAAGAGGCAAGCTCCATTCCAATGATACTTCTGACGTAGATCAGCCCAATTCGATGATAACTCCCCCAATCCAGCGTTGCAGTCCGGATCTCAGCTGGATAACCAAGCTAAAATACCAGTGGAGGCAATTAAAAGAGTTTAGCTCAAGTTCAGTTAAAAGCTATTGTTGGAATACAACTAAAAGCCATGGTTTAACCCGAGTCTGATGTCGGCGATGGCATGAAGATGCTAAGTCTGATGTCGACGACGGTGAGTTAACCTACCTTCTACACGAGGTACAAGTATCACGATGAAGAGGAATCTTTCAACAAAGTACCAAACCCGGACGATGACTCAGACCCTATTGAGGTGAACCAAGGTTCGATAAGGAAGATGCAAAGACTGACGATGGTGCAAAGTCCGATCATAAGGATGAAATTCATAAACCCCACAACTCCAGTACTCAAGAGATGACTAACGAAGCCTTCCCCCACAGCAGCTCAAAGGTCTACCATAAAGAAGCATAGTAGCTGGACGTTGATACCCAAAGACTTTGAAGTCAGATGCAGTACTAGCTCGACGAAGGAGCCTCATGGAGACACTAAACTGGGCGTACGAAGCGGCACATTTCCAAGTCTCATAAAGATGATGCAAGAAATTCAAAACCGGCGTGTAGTTCAAACCTCAATATAGTAGACCAGCTCCACCAGCGATACATAAAGCTGATCAATGAGCAACACATCAGCAAGGTCATCTTCACCCAAGTCGGTAAAGAATAGGGGCAATCACCCAAATCAACCAGCTTGCGAAACCAAAAGAGGGGCATACATACATAACATGTGACTAAAGAGTTTTCAAATACCTACTCCTTAAATTTCAGCAATACTTGCATACATTTCCTTCATACACACACATTTGTATAATACTTCGTAGTTTCGTACATTATAATCACAGAAAACAACATACATTTCATTTCATAAACTTTCCAAATTCAGTACATTTCATAATACATACATTTCATTTCTAAATAATACATACATTCCCAGAATTTGCATATATTTTTGGACACTAACGCATACAACGCAGAACCGGGGCAAGCATCACCCGTCTGATATCATCATACTGGGTAAAGCGTTTGCACGCATTCTCTCCGGACTCCCCCATAAGCGTCTATGAGTGTATGACCAGGGGAAGGCTTCCATAAGAAAGAGATGCCCAACATGACATGCCTTTGGCAGCTCAGCGGAATGGGTGTTTGTAAAACATTCAGTTTTCAAACCCCCACCGTTCGGTAATTTCCTGGCCCGAAATTAACCAACGGGGTGACAGGTTCAAACACTCATTTTGCCTCTGCGCTAATAGAGTTACTCATATAAGAGTACATTTCACTTCTTATTTAAATAAAATTAAAAATTAAAAATTAAAAATCTCATATAATGATGCTTTTATGCTCATTGAGATCACACAGGAAATGAAGAATTTCAACTTCACATACCACGGCTCCAACCACTACAACACAATATCAAAGCAAGTAGTCCACCCTGTCAACTCCTACCAAAGGCGATCAAGCACGTAAATTAAAGTTGCAGCACCGATAAAAGGGGAGTAAGAGTTGAAGGTTGAAGAGCCTTCATTCTCTATCTTCCCTCACTCAATACCGAAGGTTGAAGAGCCTTCGTTCGGCCTTCGTTGAGCCTTCGCTCAGCCTTCGTTCAGCCTAATTACGGAGTACATTCAACGACCACCAAAGGAAAGCTCCATCCCGACGCTAGTACCAATTCTCCCAACATATCCCCGGCCCAAGGACGATGATGGGGCAAAGCTCAAGACCGGCGACGACGGTGGTACAAAGTGATGCCGATGATCCAAGTGAACCTGTAATCCAAGGGCATTTCAGAATTTCGGTAAAGAATAGGGGCAAGTATATATACTGCAACGCAGTATATTCTTCACCAAAATTCCTCCATAAAGAACGCAAAAGACGCGTGACGGATGCACAAGTTAAAGCGCGAAAAAGCAAGGAAGAAGTGATTGTTCTCAAGGATCGTTCACCAACGACCCTCAAGAAAAGGGCCAAATTGTATACACCATAAAGTAACCAGACACGTGGACGGAGATCGTGAGCTGAAGCTGGATACAAGGATACAACAACATACACCGAATCAGTTCCAAGTTAGCTTAGAATCTAAGCAGATGTCATTTTGGTAAATAAATGAGCACCCTTTTTCCCTATAAAGAGGGGGATAAGGTGGTGAGAAGAGGGGGAGGGAGAGAGAGAGAAAGAGGGGGAAGAGTAAGAAGCCCACTACCTCTGAAGAGAGGAATAATAGCTGGGTAGTATTACCATCTTCGTTTTATCTTTGGATACCTTCGTAATACCTTCGTAACCAGCGTTATACCCTCGTAACCAGCGTTATACCAGCGTTACTGAAGACTTTTACTGGACTTGATTATCATTAAGGGAGTTCATCAACCTTGTAACAGATCGAAACCACAATAAATCTTTCTTTTACCTTCCCGTGGATGTAGACACTCCGTTGTCGAACCACGTTAATTGTCTTTGTGTGAATCTCTTATTTACTTATTTATATATGTCATATTTTACTTACTATTTTATGGTTTAAATCAAGATCCAATGATCTTGTTCATTTGGTTGTTGCTACTAGAAAAATGGTAGTAACACTATTCAATCAAAAAAATTCAACCTAACATCTCATGTTCTTTATATTACATGTTCATGAAATTTTACTTCAGGTTACATATATCCAACTAAGAGAGACGACGAGAGGAAAGAGAAAATATTAATGTTTCCTAATTTTTGGAAAGCGAAATATTAAAAGTGGTTTTGGTGATGGTTTTCTCCTAAAAATGCTCCCAAAACGATGGTCGGAATGTGCACCCCGTTTTTAGAGGGGTGCACAAATTTGGACTCGTCGATAGGCATAGCTTCTATTTTAAATACTTATAAATTTTGTTGGAAATCTATTTTATTTTTGGACGAGAAATAATGTTGTTTAAGAAAGATAATATTTTTTGTAAAACAATTATTTAGAAAATAAACGAAATCTATGGAAATATATTATGAGGAGAAAAAAACCAAGGTGACCATATCTAGAGTACAAAAACTCCGCCCATATGTTGAGAGTTACAAGAACTCCATTTTCCCCAAAAGTGATACAAAAACCCCAAATTTTTTTTTATAAAATTTAAATTAGATCATTAAATTTTTTACTAATTCCATAACATCCCTCCTTTCTCTTCTTATCCTCGATACGAGACTTATCCTATCTCCGTCTCTCTAACACCACCATAGCACCTCGCCTCCTCTTCTTCCTCTACCACCACCAAAACCCCAATCATCTGCGGATCCTTCACTAACAACCTTTCCTTCTCTTCTTCCTCTACCACCACTAGCAGAAACACCGCTCCTTCTCTTCTTCCTCTACCACCACCACCACCAGCAGCACCACCTCCCCCTCTCTTCATTTTTGTAGTTATGTAGAACCTAGGGTTTCAAATCGCTTGAAATAGAAGAAGAACAAAACGATATTGGATGATGTTCCGCTTCAATCACAATCTCCTAAGGTTAATTCACCAGACATATCTATGTTTTTTGTGTTTCCATTATCATTTTTTTCTTTCTAAAAATTGATTTGTGATTTGTTAGATAAGGGTTTGGATTCATTTTCGGATATATGAGTTTATTACTGAATCCGAGTTCTCTTATACTAAGAAGTTGAATTGATTTTGATTTAGATGAAATGAAATTTCATAGTTATTGTTCTAGGTTTTCCCAATTTGATTTTAAAATTTGGGATTGTTTCGATTTTGTTATAATAGTTACTTCGATAAGATCCTAGATTAGGAAGTTAGGTAAACACACAGTTGGGGAAACAAAAGATTGATTAGATTTTGATGTTTTTTATACATTTAATGTGATTAAGGTACTAGTAGAAACAAAGCTACAGAAAATTGATGGAAATGCAGTTCATCTAGATTTTTATGTTGTTGTTAACACTTGCTTAGGTTGGGACGAGGTTTTGGGTATTTTTTTTATTTTAATGGATGGAATTTTTGTGTAGACAATGATTAATTGATTTTAATGGATGGAATGTTTGTGTAGACGATGCAGTTCATCACATACGAAAAAAGGCACATACGATGATTTTGATTGATCATCCAAATGTGATTAAGGCGTTTTGTTCATTTGTTATTGAACAATGTATGTGGATGGTAATGCCATTTATGGCTGAAGGTTCTTCTCTACACCTCATGAATATTGCATATCCAGATGGATTTGAAGAATTTGTTATTGTTATTATCCTTAGAAACACTTAAAGCTTTGGAATACCTGCATTAGCATGGGCATATACTTCGTGACATCAAGGTTTTTTTTATCACAGTTTAATGTATCGATTTTTTACTTGTAATGAAGCGGGTATGTATGTGCTCCTTGGTGATTTATACATAGTGATTAATTGATTCAAGGGAATGTGTCGATGCAGGCTGGAAATATACTGCTTGATAGCGATGAAATAGTGAAGCTTGGGGATTTTGGTGTGTCAGCTTGTATGTTTGACAAGGGTGACATGTAACGTTCAAGGAATACTTTTGTAGGAACTCCATGCTGGTCAGTTATTGTTTCTCCCCTCCTCCTAACAAGTTTTTTTTCTCAATGAAAATCTACTGTTTATTCATTCTTTTGTTTCTTCAATGTTATACACAACTTGAATTTCGAAACATACCCCACATTTTATGCATGCCATGTCAATCATGACATTTCAATGAAGTTTTTATATCAATGGACATGTATAATACCTCTTGTGATTTTTCTTGCAGTTGAATAGACATTTGCATGAATCAAAATATAGCCAGGATCAAATCCAACAGAAAGTTAATAAATACGATGAAACCAAAATTGGTTTCATCTTATTTTTTGTCGATGAAACCAATTTGCTGGTGATATAATAATGTATTTTTTTGAATCTATGATTCAGAAGTTCAAGATAAAGTTAATTATTTGAAGACGCTGATGGAATTATTGTTTGATTATGTTATAAGGAAGTTATGGAGTTGTTATCCGTGTCGAGCTGGCTGTGGTGGACAAAGCAAGGAAGTCAGAATCATCTACCTCATTTTAGGAATTTGATGTGAGGTAATCTTATCCTTACTTAAATTGTTTATCAATGTTGTAGGTGGTGTGGTCTATGTTTTTAATCTCTTCGGACTAGTATCATCCCTTTGGTTCATTCAAGATTATGTTTCCCTGCTTGTTGCTTTTATCATTGATTTGCTTTATTCTTCATTAATTAAGATGATCTGATCTTGTCATATCCCCTGTTAGAGGGCACCCCCTATTAACAAACCGGTGTAATTAGTAGTTAGTAGTGTGTGAGTGTGGCTGGCACGTGTGCCATTTGTAAAACCTAATATGTGAGAATGCTTTTACTGTTTTTCTTTCAATCGAAAATTAGAATTTGTTTCTATTCTTCTCTGCCTCTTTGAGGTTTACTTCCAATCCTGCAGCGTAGATCCTGTAGGTTGAGTTTTATCGATCGTTTGTAGTGTAAATCACTACAATTGGTATCAGATAAGTTCGATCCTTGGTTTGATTATGGCAGACAGTACCAGATTGAAGCTATTAGATGATTTAACTAAGAAATTGAGTGTGGAATTGAGATATTTAAGTGATGAAGTTAAATCATTGAAGTCTGTTAAAGGTGATATGAAGACGATGAAAGATGATATCGATAATCAATTGCAACTTCTTCGTACTGACCAAACTTCAATCGACAAGAAATTACAACTGCTTCTCAATAGATCTATTGTATTTCTAGATAACCACCACGAAGCAGATGCAAGTGCTGATGGATCTGATTCTTTTGCAGGCAACAAATCACAGGGGTACAAATCTTTTCATTCTCACCAGGTTATTCCAAATCATCGGCTGGGTGAAGGTCGGTTCTCCAATTACAGACCTAAAGTTGATTTTCTCGTTTTGGCGGCACCAACCCTAGAGCTTGGATTCAGAGGTGCAAGAAATATTTCTTCCTTCATCAGATGAATGATGAAAAAAAGGTACATATGGCTACTCTATATTTGGATGGCAAAGCTAATGTATGGTTTCAGGACTATCAGGCAGGTAAAGGCTCTCTTTGTTGGGAAGATTTCATTATAGATGTCTGTACTAGATTTCAGGAATTAGGTCATGATAATGTTGTAGGAGAATTTAACAAACTTGATCAGATTAATACAGTTTTAGAATATCAAGAACAATTTGAAGAATTAAAAGCTTTGATGTTAGCTAAGAATCCATCTCTGACTGAAGAGTATTTCATTCATAGCTTTATTAGTGGCCTTAAATAAGATATAAGGATGGTAGTTCAAATGTTCACTCTTACCACATTACAACAAGCTATTTTCCTAGCTAGGAGACAGGAATGTATCATGGATAGGGCTGTTAAGAATCAGCCAAGGGTTACCAATAAGTTTGCTTATCAGGGTAAAGGTCGGTCTACTTCCACCAGGGCATCTGCTCTCACTCCATTGGTTACTACACCAACTATTACTAGCCCCACTACCAGTCCTAAGCTACCACCAGTACAGAAGATTACATATGCTGAGATGAGAGCAAAGCGATAAAAGGGGCTCTGCTACAACTGTGATGAATTTTACACCAAAGGGCATAAGTGTAACAAACAACAGTTATACATGATTGTGGCTGATGAATAGGAAGGACTACAAGCTGGTGATATAACAGATAGCTCTAGTCCTACTATTGTGGAATTGGAGGAAGATATGGAAATATCAATTCATGCATTAGCTGGTAACATTTCTCACACCACTATCAAGCTTCGAGGACAAGTTAACACACAAGGGTTGACTATTCTGGTAGACAGTGGTAGCACCCACAACTTTCTCAACCCCTCAGCAGCACAACAGTATGGTTACACTATCACACCAACTCAGCCTCTCCAAGTCACTGTAGCAGATGGCAACAAAATGCTGAGTCAAGCCAAATGTCGTGGGTTTACATGGGTTATGCAAGGTCACACATTTTCTCATGACCTGCACCTTCTTGATTTAGGTGGCTGCGATATGGTTCTAGGTGTGGATTGGATGTGTGACTTGAGCCCAATGTTGTTTGATTTCAAGAAGTTAACGATTAAATTTCAGCATCGAGGAAAAGATATTGAACTAGTGGGTCACAAGGAAGACGCAGCTCGTATATCTCTTATGTCAGGCAAAGCATTTAGGAGACTACTTCGCATCGGTGAACCAGTTCTGTTTGGTCAGTTATCTTTTATATCAGGTGTCGTTACTTCACATGATATTGCTGCTCCAATTACAGAGGTCTTGGAAGAGTTTCCTTTGGTGTTTCAACTGCCCAACTCACTTCCACCAGAGAGGGCCCATGATCACCATATTCCGTTAATACATAACTCAGTTCCACCAAATCAACGGCCCTACAGAGTTCCATTTGTGCAGAAATCTGTGATTGAGAGACTGGTGCAAGAGATGCTCACTGCTGGAGTCATTCAACCTAGCCACAGCCCGTTCTCTTCTCCGGTGCTATTGGTCAAGAAAAAGGATGGTGACTGGCATTTTTGCGTGGATTATCGCAAGCTCAACTCGATTACTATAAAAGATAAGTACCCAATCCCTCTCATTGATGAGTTGCTTGCTGAGCTTCATGGCTCTACCTTTTTCTCTAAGATAGACCTTCGATCTGGGTACCACCAGATACGAGTACACCCTGCAGATATACATAAAACTATTTTCCATACACACCATGGTCATTTTGAGTTTCGTGTCATGCCATTTTGGCTGACTAATGCCCTGGCCACTTTTCAGTCACTTTTGAATGACATCTTCAAACCTTATCTTAGGAAATTTATCCTTGTATTTTTCGATGACATACTAGTCTATAGCCCTGACTTAGCATCTCATTGCACACACCTTCGTATCACCCTGGCTATTCTACAATAACATTCACTCCTTGATAAACGCAGTAAATGTAGTTTTGGTCAGCATAAACTTGAATATCTAGGTCATCTTATTAGCGATGAGGGAGTCGCAGCAGACCCTACCAAAATAGAATGTATGCTTAAGTGGCCAAGACCAATAACCTTAAAAGGGTTACGCGGGTTCTTAGGGTTAACAGGGTATTACCGTAAGTTTGTAAAGAACTATGGACTCATTTGCCAACCTCTTACTGCACTGTTAAAGAAGAATAGTTTTCTTTGGTCTTCTGAGGCTGACTTGGCTTTCGAACAATTGAAGAAGGTGGTAACTACTACCCCTGTCCTCGTCTTACCATATTTCACCTTGGAATTCGAGCTTGAGACTGATGCTAGTGATAGTGGGATAAGTGTTGTGCTTATGCAACAAGGCAGGCCTATTACATTCTTCAGTAAGGCTATGGGACTACGATACAAGGCGATTTCTACATACAAAAAAGAGCTGTTGAGTATTATTATGGCTGTTCATCATTGGCGATCCTTCCTACTTGGCTCTCATTTCAAGATTTTTACGGACCATCAAAGTATTAAATACTTTATGGATCAACGGCTCCATACTCTATTTCAGCAGAAATGGCTAACCAAACTTCTTGGTTTTGATTATACTTTGTTTTATAAGAAAGGTACAGATAACAGAGTCGTTGACGCTTTGCCTCGGGCTTCATGTTCATCCCTCACTACAGCTCAACCACAGTAGTTGGAGGAAGTTCAGGCTAGTTATGCAGATGACCACTTGGCTCAAGAACTGATACCTAAACTCATGCTATCTCCAGTACATCCTGATGGCTACACCTATTCACAGGGCATTCTCCGACAGCATGGCAGAATCTACATTGGTTCCTCTGGTAATGCTCGTCAGAAGGTTCTTACAGCTGCCCACTCATCAGCTATCGGTGGTCACTCAGGATGCAAGCTTGTTATCAGCGCGCTAAGGCTTATTTCAAGTGGGTCGGCTTGAAGAAGGATTTGATCAAATTTATACGCGAATGCGCAGTCTGTCAGCAGAATAAGGTGGAGCACACTTCACCAGCAGGCCTACTTCAACCCTTACCTGTAACTGATCAAGCCTGAAAGCATTTGAGTATGGATTTCATCACTGGCTTGCCAAAGTCAGAGGGCAAGAAGGTAATTTTGGTTGTTGTTGATCATTTTACTAAGTATAGCCACTTTACTGCATTACGCCATCCATACACTGCACATTCAGTTGCCAAGGTGTTCATAGACTCTATTCTCAAGCTCCATGGAGTTCCATCTATTATAGTGTCTGACAGGGATGCCGTGTTCTTAAGTGGATTTTCGCGTGAGTTATTCAAAGTTGTCGGCACTTCATTGTACCTTAGTACCTCTTATCATCCGCAGACGGACGGCCAAACAGAGCGTGTTAATGCTTGCTTAGAATCCTACTTACGTTGTATGTGCAGTTAAAAGCTTGTTAAGTGGGCTTCTTGGCTCTCCTTGGAAGAGTGGTGGTTTAATACCACTTACCACACCAGTCTCCGCCTCACACCATTTCAGGCCTTAAACGGGTATGATCCACCCCAGTTTGGTTTACACTTTTCTTCTTCTTCTATTTCCAACTCCACTGTTGAAGATTACATGCATCAGCGCAAGGTGCTTGCGGAGGTATTGCAACAGAATTTACTTGAAGCTCAACATCGCATTAAGCAACAAGCGGATAAACGTGATTGGGTCTATTTACGCCTGCAGCCGTATCGACGGACCTCAGTCCAACTGCGTAAGAACCTCAAACCCTTTGCTAAGTTTTTTGGCCCTTATCAAGTAATGGAACGTATTGGCCAGGTAGCATATAAACTGCAATTGCCTCCTACTTCTCGCATTCACCCTGTTTTTCACGTTTCGCAATTAAAGAAGACGATTGGTCAGGGTATTGTTCCACAAACATGCTTACCTTCCCTGGACAAGCATGGACTAATGAAGGTTAAACCAGTGGCTGTGATTGATTCTCGCGTGCTTCTCAAGGGTCGTCAGCAAGTCCTACAGGTGCTTTTGCAATGGTCCCATGCTGCAGAAGGTGATTATTGTTGGGAGGACACTGCTTTTATCAAGGCTAAGTTCCCAAGATTTATCCTTGAGGACAAGGATAAGCTGTAAGGGAGGGGCATTGTCATATCCCCTGTTAGAGGGCACCACCTATTAATAAACAGGTGTAATTAGTAGTTAGTAGTGTGTGAGTGTGGCTGGCACATGTGCCATTTGTAAAACCTAATATGTGAGAATGCTTTCTTGTTTTTCTTTCAATCGAAAATTAGAATTTGTTTCTGTTCTTCTCTGCCTCTTTAAGGTTTACTTCCAATCCTGCAGCGTAGATCCTGTAGGTTGAGTTTTATCGATCGTTTGTAGTGTAGATCACTACAGATCTCAACAGCAACATTGTAACTTAACAAGTCAGAGTCTTATGTACCCGCAATACAATGAATTACCATGGTAGTTTTACCTTCTTTTGCATGTATGACTTACCTTTGGGCTTTGGATATAATGAATGAATTGAATGACCCTATTCTGAATATTGAGACCTTTGTGTGTCCATGCCTTACAATATTTGTGCGAGTTTCAAGTTATTTTTTTTATAAGCCAACACAGGTTATTGCTATAGGTGTGGTCAAACAAAATGAATCATGGTTTATAATTTTTCTTGCAGTTGAATTCTGACGAAACCAATTATGGTTTCATCTTATTTATGATGAAACCAAAATTGGTTTTATCGTATTTATGATCAAACCAAAATTGGTTCCATCTAATCTTATCCTTACTTAAATTGAATTTTGTTTATGAGTTTGAATTGTTGTTGTGTTTGATATCTGTATTAGGATTTACAATGCTAGCTGTGATGGAGATTATGTGCTTTGAATCAAAGAAGTGGTATTGTGTTTAGGTTAAGTCTGAAACATAAAAAATTGAGTTACAAAATGTTGTTGGTGGGTTCTTTACAGAATGTTATGAAACTGAATTACCTGTGATAATGTTTAGGTAGTTGTGTGGTTTGAATTCTAGCTGTAACTAATGATGTTGTTGAGGTTTGAATGAAGTTTTTGTTTCATCTAATATATGATTTTTTTTTCTAGATTTTATGTCGATGAAACCAATCTTGTTGGTGTTTCAGATAAATGGGTCGTGGAGTCAGAGTTCTTTAGGATATCTCTTTGCTGGCCGTGAGGAATAAAAACCATCTGCACCTGTTGAACTTGTTGTTGCTTCAACTGCCACTGCTGCTCAGACCCCCTGCAACTAACAAGTCTTCCCCTTCGCCCCCAGTGTATAAAGATAAGCTGGGTCCATCAGGAGTAGTGTGCAAGGTTTTCTAGCTAATAACTACTATCGCGCTAATGGCCAAAACACTGGCAAATTCATCCGTTAGTGTTTTCGAAGCTTTGCGAAATAGCATTTAGGCATGCCATGTCAATCATGACATTTCAATGATGTCTTTCTATCAATGAACATGTATAATACCTCTAATAATTTTTCTTGCAGTTGAATTCTTACCAAACCAATTATGGTTTCATCTTATTTATGATGAAACCAAGATCGGTTTCATCGTATTTATGATGAAACCAAGATCGGTTTCATCTAATTTTTGGTCGGTGGTGGTGGTGGGCGGTCGTGGTGCTGGTGGCGGTGCGGCAGGTGTTAGGAGTGGTGCTGGTTTTGGTCTGTGTTGGTGATCGGCGGTGGTCGTCAGTGGTGGTGCTGGCTGGTGGCGGTGGCTGGTAGAGGTGGTGCAATGGCGCAGCGGCGGACGGTGGTGGTGGTGGCGACGCGGTGGTGGTGGCGGGCGGTGGCGGTGGCACGGTGGTGGTCGTCGGCGGCGGCGATGGTGGCACGGTGGCGGCGATAGTGGTTGCGCGGTGGCGGTCCGCGACGGCGGTCTGTGGTGGTTGACCGAGGCGGTGCAATGGTGGTGGTGCGATGGAGGTGGTACGGTGGTGGGGGTGGCGGCGCGGCGGCGGTGGTGGGGGTGGCGGCGCGGCGGCGGTGGTGGTTGGTTGCGGCGGTGGGTGGCGGTGGTGGTGGGCGGTGGTGGCGGCATTGGTGGTTGCGCGGTGGTGGTCAATGGTGGTGGTGGTGCTGGTGGTGGGTTGTTGTTGGTGGTAATAATATAATAAAATTGAAAGGTGGGGTTGATTTTTGTTTTTGTTGGGGTGATTTAAACTATTAGAAGGGTAATATAGACAGATTATGTTAAATGAGATTTTTGTGAACAATTTGTTTTGTTGGAGTTTTTGTGTATGGATAGTGACACTTTTGGGGTTATAACTCACGGCCCGTTGAAAATATACGAATTTATAGATTTATGTAATAAAATGAGTAAAAAAAGGGTAAAAAATTACAATATTTCGATGAAGACAATTAAACGAAATATTTTATTTAAATTTTATGAACTCTATTTTTGGTCATTTAAAAACTTCCATCCTTTTTTTTTTGACTCGCAAAGGACAAAATAGATTAAAAAAAATCAACTCTTTACCAAGCAGGTAAGGAGCTGAAATGAAAAAAAAAAAAGGTACATGGAAGAGCTCAATTATAGCAGAGCTCTTAAAAAACCAAAAAGAGTAATGAAAAAAAAAACAAACTGAAAGCTAACCTAGTACATTATAGCTTCCCAGTTGTACAGAACTGTATTCAAATTGATTCCTCGGAAGATTTTTGTTTCTAAACACCAATTGTATATAAAAATCTTAACTGATTTAATAATCAGCTCCAACATTTTGTATTGCCCGTTAAAAAGCCTTTTGTTCCTCTCAATCCAAACTGCCCACCATACTGCAAAGGGAATGATATCCCAAATGTAGTTTCTAATAGTTGGATTTGAGGTTTTTCTCCTCTTCCATTCCCAAATGGTATGTCTCACTGAACCTTGAAAAACCCATTGCAACCCATAACACTTCAGAAAGAAAAGCCATACACTCCTAGTTGTTTCACAATGCAAAAAAATGTGTTGATTTGACTCCGCTGCTTTCTTGCAAAGCAAACACCCATTTACCATAATGGAGTTTCTATATGTATCTAATGTAGGGGCAGCATCGTAACACAAAGTCCAGACGAAAAAAATTACCTTTTGAGGGATTTTTGGGTTCCATAAGCTTTTGTACGGAAAGAGTAGCAAACCATCAATCTCCAGAGCTTTATAACATTCAGCAACAGAGAATGCACTCCTTCCTTGCTGCCATATTCTTTGATCTTCTCCCCTATCTCCAAAGTTGAATGTAGAAACCAGATTTAGCAGATGCGCAACCTCAACAATTTTTTCTTCTTTTAGAAGTCTACAAATTCCAGCTTCTATTACCATTGTTGATATTCACCAAATCACTGATAGTAGCATCCTGCAATCTACATAACTTGTACAGACTAGGAAAAAGAGACTATAAAGTATGCCCATTTAACCACTTATCTTTCCAAAAAAGGATCCTGTCACCCGAATTAACTTGTAAAGTGAAATTTTGTTTTACCTCTTCAGTAGACTTCAAGATACCCGCCCATAAACTCTTCCCTACAGGACGGTTTTTTTGATTAGGGAAAAAAGCTCTATTGTTACCCCCAAATTTGTGGTTTACAATCCTTCTCCACAAAGCATTCTCCTCATTTCCATATCTCCAAACCCACTTAGCATGCATAGCTTTATTCATAATCCTTAGCTTCTTTATTCCCACTCCACCGCCTTCCTTAGACCGACGTAAATTTTTCCATCCGACCCAAGCTTTTTTAGCCTTTCCATTCAAGGTACCCCAAAGGAATTGACGCATTATTCTTTCCTTCTGCTTTTCCACTGAGGCCGCATCTGAAACAGTGATAAGTAGTAGATAGGCAAACTACTCAAAACACTATTTATTAACATGAGCCCACCCCCCCTTAGAAAGGTACTTTCTCTGCCACACACTCAACTTCTTCTGAAATTTTTGAATAATTACATCCCATACTCCAACAGACTTGGATTTACTACCCAACGGTATTCCAAGGTACTTCATTGGGAAAGAAGCAGTTGAACATCCAAAAATTTCAGCACCCTCAGTCACAGTTTCCGCATTTCCCACAGCCACTAAAGCGCTTTTGCTAAAATTTACCTTAAGACCAGAGATAAGCTCAAAAGCAAGCAACACATTCTTTAGATTTCTCACCTGTTCAACATCATCGTCCAGAAAAACAATCAAATCGTCCGCAAATTGCAAATGATTAATCTCGGGTGTATCGTGTGATGATTTAAAACCCGAAAATAACTGCATTGAAGCTGCTTTTTTTATCAAGGCCGATAACACTTCCACAACCAAAATAAATAGAAACGGGGATATAGGGTCGCCTTGTTTGACTCCTTTAGTACTTTTGAAAAGTTGAGAAGCAGTCCCATTAATAGCCATTGCAAACCTTGTGGATGATAAACACCACTTAATCCAATTCCTCCAGATGTATCCAAACCCAAATCTAGCCATGGTATAATCCAGACACCCCCAATTGACATTATCAAATGCTTTTGCTAAGTCCACCTTCAACACCAAACCCGGCTTGCCTTTTCTTTCTCTAGAATCTATTAGTTCCGATGCAATTAGGATCCCGTCTGTTATTTGTCTGCCATCCACAAAGGCTCCCTGAAATTCAGAAATAATAGATGGCAAAACTTGCTTCAACCTGTTTTCCAAGAGCTTCTAAATAATCTTGTTGCTGGTTACCTTCATCCTTTAAATGCCTAAAAACCTTTCATCCATCTATTCTTTCGCTAAAAATGATATTAAAATGACCCATTAGTTTTTGTTGTTGGTTACCAAGTTGTTTAGACTAATCTCATTTAGAGTTTATAAAGTGTAAAATTCACTTTCCTGTGTATGTGTTTGATACACATCAGCCAATATTGTGATTTTACCAACTGATTCGACATGGTCGTGCGATGTTAATTTTGGAACTATGAGCGATCCATATTTAGAAAGAAAATCAAGATATCTCGACATGTTATAGGGCATGTGGCCCATGGATATGCGGTCCATTAGAATACTAGGGTTTTCCCTTCCCTTGTATAAATAGAATGTTATACCTATGTAATATGGTTCCCTATCTGGCTAATAGAAATGTTGTTCTCTTTCTATTTTATCTCTTTCTTATTATTACTCCAAAACGTTATCATGCACGAATCTATACCGCTGAGCTAGATTTTATCGGTTGATTATTTTTTTTACATTGATGATTTACATCAACGCATTTATACAATTATCGTCAAACTAATGTTGAAATCGCTGAAATCAAATCAGCTAAGTTGGATCTATTGTTTTCTTCTTTTCCTTGGTTTTTGATTTTGGCATATCCAATATAACATATGATCTGTGATTACATTTTGGCATATACAATATTACATCTGATCTGTGATTACATTTTATAATTATTATGATACATTTGTTGTATTTTATGTTGTGATGTCAAAGTTACGTAGGAAAATCCAGAAGGAAAAATAAATCTGGTGAGCGCAAAGAGAAGGAAAATCTTCTGATGGAAATTTGTATTCATTCGGCGATCCTGTCGATTCACGAGGAGAAAGGATAAATCTCTGGTCCGACCCATCCTAACTCGGACCGACCCAGCTATTTAAGGGTGAAAACCGTTTCTGTTGATTTTGGGTGTGTGTAGGTGAGAAACGAATCTAAACCCTAAACAATGTACTGCACGGGAGTACTTTTGATTCGAGAGATCAATCTGTACAATCCTGGCCTAAACCAAGAAATGGTCGTTCTAGGCTTGCTTCGGTCACAAAGTGAAGGAGAAGGGTTGGTCTTAGGGAGGGAAGCGAAGAAAGTGTTGAGACCAGAATAGTTGATTCTGGAAGTGTGGGAGTTTTGTGACTTGTATCAGAAAGTTGAACTGGCTAGCTAGATGAAAAGCTATCAGATGATTTCTGGATGTTGTATTGTTCTCCTGACCAAAACTTGTCCTTTGGTAGAAATAGGTGAGACCTATTTATACAAGTCATAGTGAAACGTACCTGGTCTCGTAGGAAGTGGAAACGATTGAGTGGTGGAAGAAAAGAGTAATGTGTAACTGTTAGACGTTATGCTTCCATGATGAGGGAAGTGAGTTCGTGTAACCGCCAGTCATTACGCTTCTATGATGAAGGAAATGAATTGTTTACACCATTACTTTTCACCACCACTAATTATCCCACTTCATGACACTTTCTTGTAACGGGCGCATTGCACGCCGCACGATGTAAACCGCCAGACCAATACCCTGATGAGCATCGCCCAGTTTATGACATATTTTGATGTCTCGAGTGTTTTCGTGGAAAACATGTAGCACTTTGCTACGCGTGGCAAGTTAAAATAGAGAGGCTTGCCGCAGGTAAATAGCATGTGATGCTAGGCTCGTTTTGGCTAGTCGCCTAAAACTTATCGCGAGCTTACCGGTTTGGTGGCGAACTTCGATGGCCGAGGTCGCATCTTATGAATAAGGGTAGCCGTTGATTGTGGCTACCTTGTGTTGGCGCCTGACAATGGCGCAGTGGCATTGCGGCATGACTTGTGCATGCCAGTGGCACGATGGTGCAAGTGGCGCCTGAAAAAGCGGGGGTCTAACAACTACACCCAATATTTCGCTAAGCAATATGTATGGAAAAACTCCAATATAATTTCTAGAGAATCAACTAGACAGTCAGACTCAATCTAGATAAAAAGTATATCAACGAGTTTATATCTCAATTTCTCGATTTGATCTTTACTCAAGCAAATAGAAATATGCGAGTCTTTATCAAAGAGAGATAAATTGGATAGTACCAAAGACCAATATCCAAGTGTCAGTCAATTTAAATCAACAACCAAAAGGTCGGATATTCTAATTGATTGAACAACGCACAACCTGTGATATTTCAATTATATAAACAAATATAATGCGGAATAGAAATAACACAGACACCAGAATTTTGTTAACGAGGAAACCGCAAATGCAGAAAAACCCCGGGACCTAGTCCAGGTTGAAAAAACACTGTATTAAGCCGCTACAGACTCTAGCCTACTCCAAATTAACTTTAGTCTGGACTGTAGTTGAACCTAATCAATCTCACACTGATCCAAGGTACAATTATGCTCATACGCCTCTGATCCCAGCAGGATGCTACGTACTTGATTCCCTTAGCTGATATGACCCACAACTAAGAGTTATTACGACCTAAAGTCGAAGACTTTAATAAACAAATCTGTATCACATAGAAAAATCTATAGTAATAGATAAATCCGTCTCCCATGAATAAACCTATGAGTTTTGTTCCGTCTTTTGATAAATCAAGGTGAACAGGAACCAATCAATAACCCGGACTTATATTCCCGAAGAACATCCTAGTATTATTGATCACCTCACAATAATCTTAATCGACGCAGCGAAAAAAGATATTGTGGAATCACAAACGATGAGACGAAGTGTTTGTGATTTCTTTTCTATCTTTCCTATCGGAGATATAAACTCAAGCCAATTATTTCAATTGTACTCGTACGATAGAAACAACAAGATCAGATCACACAACTACAAGAAAAGTAGTATCGGTCTGGCTTCAAAATCCCAATGAAGTCTTTAAGTCGTTAACCTGGTTTTAGAAGAAGAAAACCAAAGGTTAAAAGAGAATCGACTCTAGCTTAGAAAACTAGTATCACACGTAAAGTGTGGGGATTAGGTTCCCCAGTTGCTAGAGTTCTTCTTTATATAGTCTTTCAAATCAGGGTTTGCAATCAATATTAGCTTAGTAACAAAGCATTCAATATTCACCGTTAGATGAAAACCTGATTAGATTCAAGCTAATATTTCTCAACCGTTGGATCGAAAACTTAGCTTGTTACACACAAACGAAATGTTCAATTTTGGGTTTATGAACCGTACCCGAACATTAACATTTGTTGGTTCAACAATAGTCAACCAAATGGTTAGCCATATGAACACTCTCATATCAACCATATTCTTCTTCACCATAACTAGTTCAAATGACTCAAATGAACTAGTTAGAGAGTTGTTCAATTGATTAGATCTTATGTAACTACACAAGACACAATCGAAGCAAAAACGGTTTGATTCACTCGAATCGGTTCATGAAATTTATAGCCACGGTTTGCAAAAGCATTCCTTAGTTTATATAAACATTATTTCAAGAACAACCGGTTTTAGATATAACCTACTCAAGTTCGCGGACTTAAGCTCATGGAAGGAGTACACAAACTCCAGCAGAAATTCTCGGGTGAGAACTTCCGCCAGTTCGCGGACTGGGCTTGCGCCACTTCCATTTCTCTTGATTAACAAAGTTCGCAAACTTTGGTTCAAGGAATAAGGACTTATACATATATGTGTTTCCACAACAATGCTTATATCCTACTAATGGTCATGTAATCTAAACTCTCATTTCAATCATTGAATCATTCTCAGAGAACGTTATATAGACGTTATTTACAGACCATTTTTCGTCAGAGCAATTTCCAAAGTGATTGAAACATATCATGACTTTCATCACTAGGTAAAGATGAATTCAGTTAAAGCGAAAGCTTACCAACACATATTTCGAGAAATAGATAGGCGAGTTAAACTCGGCTCGAAATAGCAAATGTGTATAATGAAAGTCTATACGTTTAAACGACTTTTGTCTCAAGAGTAGGAGATAGAGTAAATAGACTTTTGAGTGATAGATAAGTTCAAGTCTCCACATACCTTTTAGTCGATGAAGTTCCACCGGTTCCTCGAGTAGTCCTTCGTCTTGTATGATGATTGCCATGGAGTTCTTGAGCTCAACTACACTTTCTATCATAGTCCGAGACCTTTAGCTACATAGGCTAGAAATCAAGACTTATAGTTTTCATCACTAACATTGACAAAGACGCTTGAGATAGCAACGCATGCGAGTTCGACCGAGCAATGCTCTAACAATCTCCCCCTTTGTCAATTTTAGTGGCAAAACTATTAATACATATGGAATACAAAAAATAAATAAGTTAACTTTTGTAGCTCCTATTCCACATGTCTAATCTTCAACATTACTCGAAATCTTTGTCACTTCCAAGTACTCCAATGATCCCAAAGGTTGTAAGTTTAGCATCATCGTTGTTGAAAATCCGTAGCTATAACAATAAGGAAACAAGAGTTCTCAATCATTGTTATACAGTTTCATAGTATCATTACACAACGTCAAAGTTCAATTGTATCACAACTTCAACAACAATACTATGGTGATATGTATCACCCCCCCTTAGTCAGTACTCCATCTCACATGGAAACCACTCCCCCTTACATAATGATCCGAAAACCATATGTATTTGTAGTGTGAACTACATATTAATTCTCCCCCTTTTTGTCAATAAAATTGGCAAAGGTACAAGAACAGGATCCTAATGAAATTTCCGAAAGAGACGTTTCATGACCAAAAGAAAGAAACACACATCATCATATTTAGATGCAATCATAAAGCCGAAGATAAATGCATTCATCAAGGAGTCTTAAAGATACAAGATAACCCCCATAATATTCCACAACCGCACTCCCCACAAAGATATGGCAATTAAGCGCAAGTTCAAAAAGAACTCTCCCCCATAATATGTCATTCCCGAAAGAACAACAAGAGCGACCTTAATTTCGAAAGAAAATAAGGATTTCTTTGGACATAACAAATCACATACAAGTATGAATTTGAATCCAAAATACTCAATTAAATTAACCATAAGAGCACCTATGATTAATTTAATCGAAATACACAATCAAACTAATCACAAGGAGTAATCAATTTAATTGGCCATACTCACATAAGAGAATCTATGGAGCAATGACTAAGTTAATTATGAAAATAACCAACCCAATCAAAAGTGCTCAAACACAAGAAAACTTATGGAGTCATAACTAAATAACCAAACAAGATGATTAATTTAGTTCAATATGCTTGTCATAAAGCACCTTATGGAATAACAACAAACCTAATCATGAAAATAATCAACTTTGATTGTTTTAGTGCTCAACATAAGACACATTACAGAGCCTCACAGTAATACACAAAAAATATGGATCATGGAAGATCAATTATTGCGGAATACACAAGGATTCATTCTATTTTCCATCACAATTTGCACCATGACATACAATAGACATAATACTTGAATACAAAATATTTTAACCTATCTTTTATCAATAATTGACAATATAGGCTTAACTTTTGTATTTGTCAAAAGTCCATTCATTCCTTTATCAATATAAGAATATCGACTTACGAAAGACTTTACTTTTGACAAGATATGGGACAATCATAGTTCAAGGACGCAAACACACATATCCCATAAATAATTGCAATATATAAAACCATAAAGATTAATACTGCAAAAATCATCTTCCAAAAAAGTTTAGAATTTAAACCAATAAATCTAAAAACATGAAGACGAGAACGTTGGACATAGCTGTGTGTAATCACAATAATGGCTATTCCAATCTCTAGTTATTCTTCTAAACAAAACAAGAAAAATAGAAGATTTACTAGATAACCACAATTTACTCATCTTTTTCTTCCTCATCGGAGAGACACCAAGATGCTTGAATTGTGTTCAATTCTTCCTTGAGCTCGGGAAACTTCGTTGCAACTAAAGACAATTGTTCTTGGACACACTTCGCCCTTGAATCGACTTTACAAACACCTTTGTGAATTTTTTTGAAGAAGACTCAAAGTGGTAGGGTCACAATCGTTGAGTGAAGCATCTCTTTGTCTTTTGCACACATTCTCCCTTATGCGTCTAAAAGTACACGGACGAACCGGTTTGGGGACCCCAAGAGAGTTTACAATCGAATCAAGACCACGATCACGATAAATTTGTCCAATCAAGCAAGGGTAACCTAACATCTTGATGGGTGAAGTCATCGAAGTCATTTTATAAATGATGAAACTACAAATATCAAGACTTTGAACACCCGATTCAAGAAAATAGACTAATTTTGCAAACTCATGACTCCACCAAGAATTCTCAATTGTGGAGGGACAAAGATTTGGGATACCAAGTTTCCCAAAAGCCAACAACGGTTTACTAAGATCATTAGTAGGAAACTTTCCTTGATTCCAAGCTACCTTCTTGCCACAAAGCCCGAGAGAGATTCCATCACATGATGGACGTTCATCACTTGGTCTAGGAAGATGCACGTTCCCCAACGGAATGTTGGTAATCTTTGAAATCAATTCTCTATCAACAAGAAATCTTTCTTTATTTATCATGGATTTGAATTCCATCTTATTAAGATCAACATCATGAATGTTGGCATAAAAAATTCTTGTGAGAGAATCAAAACCTTGACCATGACCATCAAAGATATTTCCAAGCTTGAATTGTTTTAAAGCAAGTTAAATCCTCTTCATGCCCACTAGAGAGATCCAATTTCTTTTCAAGGATGAAACCTTTAGATGAAATCTTTTCAAAAATTATAGCACAAGAATCATCCACAAACCTAATCTTAAGAGAATTTTGGTCACAAGGAAGATCTATGCTAGAGGTATCTGAGCTCTTAGAGCTTCTTTTTGAGCCCTTAGAATTCATCATGAGATCTAGGAAATTGAAAGGAACAAGAGGAAATTACTTACTTGGAGTGAAACTTGAACACCATTTCTTTCAATTTCTCCAAGGAGGCTTCAATGGAGGAAATACACAAAACCCTAGAGGTTCACGTACGCGGACGGGTGATGAAGAAGAGAGTGCGTGAACTTCTTCTTTATAAGTCCAAATATGGGCTTGGACCCGTTTGTGAACCGCGACCCACACAAGAAAAGTGGTATTTTTCTAAACCGTTTGCACATCAAAGGTTATGCATCCCGTGAAAACTCACTTTGTCAGAGACAATGGATGCTAGAAGAAAGCTTTAATTGGTATCCTAAAAGAGAATAACAAACCTGTACACAATTCAAACCGTTTCTTGCCCCATTACAAGATATATACACATGGGGTAGTGCCAAGATTGTTACCAAGAGGCATAATGTGCAGAGGAATTCTCATGCAACATTTCTGGTTGATATGTGTGAACTGTCCATGTTGTGTAATAACGATGATAATCAGGGCAGTTAAAGCTTTCTCTCCTTTGTTGAACCTGGTTAGGAGGAAGATTCTTTCGAATCCTAGGTTGCACAATATTATTTGGTTTAACATGTACATAACCTTTTTCAGAATGATTCTTAGACTTAACAGACTTAAGTTTTTCTAAGAATTTAAAAATGCCTTCGAACGCTCTGAATAGATCTTTATCAATTGATTCATTACGGTAGTACTCTTCAAAGAGATCAAGAGTTAATCTATTGAGAGTCCATATCCTGGAGCGTGACGAACGTTTTCTTAATCTTTCCTTCCTTTCATTTTTTCCTTTAGATTGATTCTTATCATCTAAATCTTCCTCTTTAGATGAAGAGAGACTATCATGAGAAACCAGAGGTTTTAACCATAATAATCTTTGAGCAATCCTTAATGAATTTTGGCATGCGTTACAGATGCCAAGAGCAAGTTTTCCAAAGAATTTCCCATGGGACAATTTTTAAGGAACGAACAAACACAAACTTGTTAGGTTTAATGTGTTTTCCTGCTCTGATACCAATTGAAAAAGCGGGGGTCTAACAACCACACCCAATATTTCGCTTAGCAATCTGTATGGACAAACTCCAATATACTTTCTAGAGAATCAACTAGACAGTCAGACTCAATCTAGATAAAAAGTATATCAACGAGTTTATATCTCAATCTCTCGATTTGATCTTTAGTCAAGCAAATAAAAATCTGCGAGTCTTTATCAAAGAGAGATAACTTGGATAGTACCAAAGACCAATATCCAAGTGTCAATCAATTTAAATCAATAACCAAAAGGTCGGATATTCTAATTGATTGAACAATGCACAACCTGTGATATTTCAATTATATAAACAAATATAATGCGGAACAGAAATAACACAGAGACACCAAAATTTTGTTAACGAGGAAAACCGCAAATGCGAGAAAAACCTGGATCTAGTCCAGTTGAACACACACTTGTATTAAGCCGCTATGAGACTCTAGCCCACTCCAAATTAACTTCGGTCTGGACTGTAGTTGAACCCCAATCAATCTCACACTGATCCAAGGTACAGTTATGCTCCTACGCCTCTGATCCCAGCAGGATGCTACGTACTTGATTCCCTTAGCTGATCTCACCACAACTAAGAGTTGCTACGACCCAAAGTCGAAGACTTTAATAAACAAATCTGTATCACACAGAAAAGTCTATAGTAATAGATAAATCCGTCTCCAACGAATAAACCTATGAGTTTTGTTCCGTATTTTGATAAATCAAGGTGAACAGGAACCAATCAATAACCCGGACTTATATTCCCGAAGAATAGCCTAGTATTATTGATCACCTCACAATAATCTTAATCAACGCATCGAAAAAAGATATTGTGGAATCACAAACGATGAGACGAATTTTTTGTGATTTGTTTTCTATCTTGCCTATCGGAGATATAAATCTCAAGCCAATTATTTCAATTGTACTCGTACGACAGAAACAACAAGATCAGATCACACAACTACAAGAAAAGTAGTATCAATCTGGCTTCACGATCCCAATGAAGTCTTTAAGTCGTTAACCTGGTTTTAGATGAAGAAAACCAAAGGTTAAAGGAGAATCGACTCTAGCTTAGCAAACTAGTATCACACGTAAAGTGTGGGGATTAGGTTTCCCAGTTGCTAGAGTTCTCCCTTATATAGTCTTTCAAATCAGGGTTTGCAATCAATGTTAGCTTAGTAACAAAGCATTCAATATTCACCGTTAGATGAAAACCTGATTAGATTCAAGCTAATATTTCTCAACCGTTGGATCGAAAACTTAGCTTGTTATAAACAAACAAAATGTTCAATTTTTGGTTTATGAACCGTACCTAAACATTAACATTTGTTAGTTCAACAATAGTCAACCAAATGTTTAGCCATATGAACACTCTCATATCAACCATATTCTTGTTCACCATAACTAGTTCAAATGACTCAAATGAACTAGTTAGAGAGTTGTTCAATTGCTTAGATCTTATGTAACTACACAAGACACAATCGAAGCAAAAACGGTTTGATTCACTCGAATCGGTTCATGAACTTTATAGCCACGGTTTGCAAAAGCATTCCTTAGTTTATATAAACATGAGTTCAAGAACAACCGGTTTTAGATATAACCTACTCAAGTTCGCGGACTCCAGCTCATGGAAGGAGTACACAAACTCCAGCAGAAATTCTCGGGTGAGAACTTCCGCCAGTTCGCGGACTGAGTTCGCGGACTTGGCTTGCGCCACTTCCATTTCTCTTGATCAACAAAGTTCGCAAACTTTGGTTCAAGGAATAAGGACTTATACATATATGTGTTTCCACAAAAATGCTTATATCCTACCAATGGTCATGTAATCTAAACTCTCATTTCAATCATTGAAACATTCTCAGAGAACGTTATATAGCCGTTATTCACAGACCATTTTTCGTCAGAGCAATTTCCAAAGTGATTGAAACATATCATGACTTTCTTCACTAGGTAAATATGAATTCGGTTAAAGCGAAAGCTTACCAACACATATTTCGATAAATAGATAGGCGAGTTAAACTCGGCTCGAAATAGCAAATGTGTATAATGAAAGTCTGTACGTTTAAACGACTTTTGTCTCAAGAGTAGGAGATAGAGTAAATAGACTTTTGAGTGACATATAAGTTCAAGTCTCCACATACCTTTTAGTCGATGAAGTTCAACCGGTTCCTTGAGTAGTTATTCGTCTTTTATGATGATTGCCATGGATTTCTTGAGCTCAACTACACTTTTTATCCTAGTCCGAGACCTTTCGCTACATAGGCTAGAAATCAAGACTTATAGTTTTGATCACTAACATTGACAAACATGCTTGAGATAGCAACGCATGCGAGTTCGGCCGAGCAATGCTCTAACAACGCCTAGCGTAGCCATGGTCGTTGGGTTTAGGAGGTTGGTCGCCTAAGAGTTGCCACAAGTCCATCAGTTCGGTAGCGAACTTGGATGGCTGAGATTGCATCTCATGAAGAAGGATGTCAATTGATTATGGCCACATCTTGTTGTATAGCGAAGTGGCGTCAGCCACATGCTAATGGCATGCCAGTGGTGTAGCATAGCGGCATGCCAATGGCGTAGCCGTGGCATAGCGGTATACCGGTGATGTTGCGGTATGGCCAAAGCTAAAAATTGGCTCCGTGGCCAAAGTTAGGGTTTGGCGCCGTGGAAGAATTCTTCGTGGAAGAATTAGGGCTTGGCGTGGCCAAGGTGCCATGGAAGAATTAGGGCTTGGCTTGGCCAAGGTGCCGTGGAAGAATTAGGGCTTGGCATAGCCACGGTGCCGTGGAAGAATTAGGGCTTGGCGTGGCCAAGGTGCCGTGGAAGAATTAGGGCTTGGCGTGGCCAAGGTGCCGTGGAAGAATTAGGGCTTGGCGTGGCCAAGGCTTGGTTTTGGCATCGTGGAAGAATTAGGGATTGGCGTGGCCAAGGCTTGGTTTTGGCGCCGTGGAGTCGGACCCACATGTGGCGTGGCAACATTGGCCCTGTTGCCACGCCAATCCCATTGCTCCGGGAAACGCTATTTGGCTTTGGTAGCAATTTGCCCGAATTAGGGTTTGGCATGTGGAAACCCTAATTAGTGCACGTGGAATGCGGCTGCGGCATGGCGCTACTTTTGTGCAAACGGCGCCATGGCTATGCCAAAGGAACTATGGCAAGGCCAAAGTGTGGAAACGGCCATAGGAGTAGGAATTGACGTGGGATGGTTGCTACATTCGCCAGTCTGGATAAATTTCATGTAAGTGTATTGAGCGGCTCAATAAGTATGCCAGTGGAGAGCTTAGCACACGTGGATCTGTTTCCTTGCAGAGTGACGTCACATCAGATGCAAGGTTTTACGATTTTAACCCTAATCTAAAAACCACCATCAACATTAAGTCCCCTGCTTAGATCGGAACAGTGGCGTTGTTGCGGGGTAAGCATGAGATGGTGACAAATGAGGATAAAATCGAAACAACAAGTCATTAAGATATTGTCAGGAAGATTTGGTTAACCTTTGTTAGGAGGCACGAAGAATCTGCGATCCTTGCATCGGCAGCTTCGCATGAATTTGGTTTGGCCATGGGGTGTTGGCCTCAACACTGCGACTTTGGCTACTAATCAGAGGTGGCACTGCAACTTGGTCCGCGGAACAGTGAATGTTTCTAGCCGGCTAGGTTACAAAATACATGGAGATGGCGTTGTCCTGAACGGCCAAGATGGCGCTTCCGTGGCTGGTGGATATGGCGCTGCTTTGAACGGCCAAGATGGTGCCGCTTTGACTGGCTACGTAAAGGTGGATGGCGTGGCTAGCTTGGAAGGGCCGATGGCGAGGCTAGCTTGGAAGAGCCAATGGCATGACTAGTTTGGAGGGCCAATGGCGTGGTGAACATGAAGCCATGGAGCGTTAGCTTGGGACACGGAGAGGATGGCGCTGGTTAAGCCACATAATGGTAGGGACGGCTGCTGACTTGGATACCAAACCCTAATTATCTCGTATAAACAAATATCTAATCCATCTGGTATCATGCGTTTGAAGCCTTAATTCACGGCTGTGTAATGATATCTCAGTACAAGAAGTGAATGAATTACTTGGTAGCAAGCTACCTTCTCTCTGAAATCAGATCCTAGATTATCTTCCAAAGGAAAATAGGGTTTTCATTCATTAATCTCTTCTTACACAATCATTGGGTATTTAATCACCCAATCCTGGTTGACTTAATTCAACAGTCAGGATTACATCCATCTAACTCACATCTCTAGGAATTAAGCTAACCTAACTCTAATTCAAAACAAGTCCAACAGATTAAGAATACAAGCCCAGAAATAAATCAGTTTACAATGTATTAATTCCTGCAGCCCATTACATGAGCCCAGTACTCTAAGTGAGAACATGACAATGCCTCCCCCATTTAAGCATCCTTGTCCTCAAGGATGAAATCAGGAAATTGAGCTTGTATGTGCGCTAAGTCCTCCCAGGTTGCATCCGCAGGTGTAGAATTATACCACTAAATTAAAACTTGAGGTACTGATAAGCCACCACGGAGTGTGAATCTGCGCTGTAAGATAGCTTCTGGTTCAATGACAAAATGTCCATTGTGATCAACAAGAGGCAGTTGTGGCAGTAAGACCAATTTTCCTCTTGAGTGTGAGACATGAAATATGGGATGAATGCGAGAACCCACTGGAAGTTTCAACTTGTAAGCAACAGCACCAATGCGCTGAAGGATCTCAAATGGCCCAAAATACTTAGAAGAAAGCTTGAAGTTCCTCCTAATGGCAACTGAAGTTTGTCTATAGGGCTGAAGTTTCAGAAATACCATATCACCAACAGCAAATTCCATGTCTGACCGTTTTTTGTTTGCGAAGAACTTCATTCAGCTCTGAGCGTTAGAAAAATCATTCTTGAGTAATTGGAGCATAACATCTCTCTCTTGCAAGTAGACTTTAACAGTTCCCACAGTAGGAGTAGGAATGGGAAAAACTAAATGAGGCGGTTGATAACCATACAATGCATGGAATGGTGACATTTTGAGACTGGTATGATAATTGGTATTAAACCAATACTCTGCTAATGCCAACCACTGAACCCAATGCTTAGGTTGTGACCCTGTCATGCAACGTAAGTATTGCTCTACATATGCATTTCTTCTTTCAGTTTGACCATATGTTTGAGGATGGTAAGCTGAACTCAATTTCAGGGTAGTGCCTAAGGATTTAAACAATGCTTGCCAGAACTGACTTATAAAAAATTTGTCTCTGTCACTGACAATAGCATTAGGCAGACCATGCAGCTTAAAAATGTGTGAGAGAAATTCTTTAGCAACTGTGATAGCAGTGAAGGGGTGGCTAAGTGGGATAAAATGGCTATACTTAGTCAGGCAATCTACCACTACTAAAATGACATTCTTGCGAAAGTATGTGGGCAAACCTTCGATGAAATCCAAAGAGATGTCTTTCCATGCTGTGTCAGGGATTGGAAGAGGTTGCAGAAGTCCTCCAGGAAAAGAATTTTCACCTTTATTGCATTGATAGATGTCGCAAGTGGATACATAATTGATGATGTCTTGTTTCATTCGAGGCCAAAAGAAGTGTGCCTTTGCTCTGTTATAAGTGCCTACAATGCCAGAATGGCCACCAACTACAGATGAATGAACTGAATGCAGAATAGAGGAAAGAATCATTACCTGAGCCAATATATAGTCTCTGCTTGAACCTCAAAATGCCCTGTTGGTATGTAAAATTAGGTAAAGCTGGAGATACAAGTAGCTTCTGAATAAGTTGTTGGGCCACATCATCTGAAGTATAGCTAGAGATAACATCAGTTGTCCATTGGGGTTGAGAAATAGACAATGTAGAATAAGAAGCATGTGGAATTCGAGAAAGTGCATCAGCAACTGTATTTTCTTGTCCTTTTTTATACCTGATGACATAGTCGAAACCCATTAGCTTAACCAACCATTTCTGCTGCAGAGCTGAGGAGAGTCTCTGATCCATCAAAAATTTCAAGCTTTGGTGATCTGTGTTAATGACAAACTGGTTGTGACTAAGGTAATACTTCCACTTCTGAACAGCCATTACAATGGCCAAAAATTATGTTTCATATGTGGATAAAGCCAATGCCTTAGGTCCCAATGGCCTGTTGTAAAATGCAATTGGTCTGTTATCTTGTAGAAGCACGGAACCCACACCCCTTGAGCAAGCATCAGTCTCTAATGTGAAGGTTTTGGTGAAATCCGGCAAGGCCAAAACTGGGGCTTGAGTCATAGCTGACTTGATAGAAGTGAAAGTTGTAAGTGCATCATCTGTCCAGAAGAATGAATCTTTTTTTAACATTTCTGTGAGTGGTTTGCATATATTGCCATACCCCTTGATGAACTTGCGATAATAACCAGTCAGTCCTAAGAACCCACGTAATTGCTTCAAATTCTGTGGTTGAGGCCAATTGAGCATAGCTTCAACTTTATAAGGATCTGCAGCTACACCATTTCCAGTGATTAAATGTCCTAAGTACTCGAGTTGTGGCTGAGCAAAGCTGCACTTGGAGAATTTGGCATACAAGGAATGTTGGCGTAACAATGAAAAAACCAGAGTAAGGTGTTTCAAATGATCTGCAAGGGAAGAACTGTATACAAGAATGTCGTCCAAAAAGACAAGGACAAACTTGCGAAGAAATGGTTGAAAAACTTCATTCATCAATGCCTGGAATGTCGCCGGTGCATTCGTAAGGCCGAATGGCATGACACGAAACTCATAGTGTCCATGATGGGTGCGAAAAGCAGCTTTTGGAATGTCTGGTGGGTAGATCAAAATCTGGTGATACCCTGACAATAAATCAACCTTTGTAAAGATAACTGCTCCATTCAACTCATCTAACAACTCCTCTATTAAGGGAATAGGAAATTTATCCTTCACAGTCAAGTCATTGATCTTGCGATAATCAACACAGAACCGCCATGTTCCGTCTTTCTTCTTCACTAAGTGGATTGGAGCAGCAAAAGGGCTGTGGCTCTTTTGAATAAGCCCTGCAGAAAGCATTTCCTGTACAAGTTACTCCACAACAGCTTTATGAATAAAAGGACATTTGTATGGTATCTGAGAAGGAGGTGTGGAGTTAGGCTTAAGTGGAATCTTATGATCTAGTGGACGAGAGGGTGGCAGTTGTGTAGGTTTTGAAAAGACATCCGAAAAGGAGTCTATTAAGGCAGAAACCTCACTAGGAATTGGTTGCATAGGTGTAGCATGAACATGAAAAAAATTGTCCAATTAAGGTAGGTGCCTTACTTTTGATAAATTTCTTAAAGGAAGTAGCACTTAAAAGACTAAGTGAAGGCGTAGAAGAGCTACCTTGTAAGGTAATATGACAGCCATGATGCATAAAAGAAATGGTGAGCTTAGAAAAGTTAAAGAGCACATCACCAAGTTTTCGCAACCAATCTGCACCAAGTACCATATCACAGCCGCCAAGAGGAAGAGCGCGTAAATCAGTAGAAAAGTTGTAACCCTGCATTTCCTAGTGAAGGTTACGACACATACCGTTGTTGATGGTGCTACCTCCATTGACAACAGTTACAAGCATAGGAGATGTAGGTGAAATGTGGGCATTAAGCTTGTCAGCCAGGTGAGAATCGATGAAGCTATGCGTACTTCCTGTGTCGATTAAAACCATGATATCTTGCTGATGGGGATGGCTTGAAATCCGAATAGTGTCGTGAACAGATTGGCCTGTTAAAGCGTGTAGCGAAATCTCCATAGTGGTGTCAGAACTAGAGGGAGAATTTGTCATATTGTCATCAGGTGAAGCATCACTTTGATCACTTAAGTCCTCCTCATTAGCAACAAGCACGAACAACTACTGAGTCTTACAAATATGGCCAACTCTGTAGAATTCATCACAATTATAGCAGAGACCTTTATCTCTGCGAATCTTTATTTGTTGAGGGGTAAGTTTCTTTATAGGTGGAAGAGGTGGGTCGGTTTTAGTAGGTGTAGGGGGATGAGTAATGAAAGGTGTTTGACATGTAGTAGATGGTTTCTGAAAAGTATTTGTGGGAGAGAAATATGGTTTAGATATAGATGGGTTGGGAGGAATGGAAATGGGTGATGGAAAGAATGTCCTAGAAGGGTGTTTTATAGGTTTAGAAGAACTCAGAAGTGAGGATTGTTGCATTCTTGCTAAGTAAAAAGCTCTAGAAGTATCCTCTGGCTTAAACATATGAACTGTAGTACGAATTTCGTCCTTCAATCCACTAATGAAACTTAGAGTATAGAAAGACTCAGACAATGTTGGGTTATTGGCTACCATATAAGCTTTGTAATGTTCAAATCTGTCATAATAATCCTCAACAGTAGTGAGCTGAGATAGCTTATTGAAACTGCCAACATAATTATCAGTTGCTACATCCTCAAATCGAAGACACAGATCATGAACAAATGTAGGCCAAGACATCTCAGGTTTACCTTGTTTATAATTTAAAAACCATGGATCGACTTTAGAATCAAAATGAATTGCAGCTATATCTACTTTATCTGAATCGGCAAAATTATGAAAAGCAAAATATCGCTCACATTTTTGAACCCAACCCCTTGGATTAGTTCCATTGAAACGTGGAAAATCAACTTTGGGTGTTCTAGAAAACTTGTTAGGAGTAAATTTTATTACCTCATGAGCTTCTTTAACTCGTTTTGTGGGATCCTCTTTAGAGCCAGAAGATGAAGTTGGATCTATAGGTGTCTCAGCAGTTTCTGCAGTTGAAGGAGGTTGAAGAGATTGAATGGCTTCGAATATGCGATCGAATTTATCATTTGATTCAGCACGACTAACAACTAATTCTGTAGTGAGAAGCTGTAATTGATTTAGAATTTCTTGAATAGCAGCAGAATTTTCCTGAGCAAGTGTATGAACACTGCTAATAGTAAGTTTCTCTCCCACTGTCATGATTGAGGTCCCAGAATTGAAGTCTGATACCAATTGTACTGATCTCAGTACAAGAAGTGAATGAATTACTTGGTAGCAAGCTATCTTCTCTCTGAAATCAGAGCCTAGATTATCTTCCAAAGGAAAATAGGGTTTTCATTTATTAAGCTCTTCTTACACAATCATTGGGTATTTAATCACCCAATCCTGGTTGACTTAATTCAACAGTCAGGATTACATCCATCTAACTCACATCTCTAGGAATTAAGCTAACCTAACTCTAATTCAAAACAAGTCCAACAGATTAAGAATACAAGCCCAGAAATAAATCAGTTTTACAATGTATTAAGTCATGCATCCCATTACATGAGCCCAGTACTCTAAGTGAGGACATGACAGGCTGGTAAAAGGATTTTCTTTCTCAGGCTTCATCAATCCGCTGAATATAAGAGGTAATCTTGAATCCTTCGTTCATACAGATCTTCATAAAATCGCATCCACCCTCTTCACAGGTATTGTCTCGTGTTTCTTTTCCTAGTTCCCATTTTGTCTTCTTCATCATGTAGATTGCCGGTGCAAACATGGTAATTTTTTTTTGTAGCATATAATGGGATCTTCCAGTGATGATCATAACTCCGACTCTTCGGAGAGAGATTTTGAAGCCGACGAAAACCAGTTTTCTTTTCATGAGGAGGTATTAGACAGAATTGATTCCCTGTTCCGTGAAGCTGACGAGATTATACAAGGCATGTCTCTCGCCCATTTATGCAGAGTGCGGATGTGTGTTCAGACTCTCATGGCTTCGGTGGAGATGGAGGAAAAGTGGAGGCATGATGAAGCATCTCAGCGTGTCGGGAGATCTCAGAGTAATGAAGCTTCTCTACAACCCAGTGCTAGGGATGAACGATTCGCCTCTAGGTTGAAGCGGCGGAAGACTGAGTCCATGAAACTTTTAGGTGAGGGCCAGTTTAATTACCTTGTCCGTGATGGTATCGTAATCCTTGAATTTGATGCGGACGAACCGGAACATCCTCAAGAAGCTGCTGGAAATGCTCTTAAGGAAGATGTCAACGTGGTTTACGAAACTGAAGCAGCTTCTGGAGTGGACGCTGAAACTGTTGTCAGGGACGTTGAAGTGACCGCTGAGGATGTCATCAAGGCGGACGAGGAGACAGAGGCAATATATGTTGGGGCTATTTGATAAGCCATGGAAACATATGCTGGGACTACTGTTGAAACAAACGCCGGAAGGATGTGGAAGTTGCCGCTGCCGAAACGGCTTCTGGATGGGATGTTGAGGTCGCTGCTTCCGAGGCGGCTTCTGGATGGGGTGCTAAGGTCGATGTTGCCGAAACGACGTCTGGATGGAACGTTTGCTGCCAGAGAAGGTGCTGGGGAAAGTGCTTGAAAAAGCTTTGATGAAGGCGTTATTGATCCAGGCGTCTGCCATTAACGACCAGTTTTTCCACTTTTACTATTTCTTCTCGGCGTGTAGCCGCTTTTGATATTCCAAAGGTTTACTTTCACTTTCTTGTTTCCACGGAGAAGTTAGGGCTTCGCCAAGTAACATTTCGTTATTTAGCTTTTATGGTTTCACATCTCTGAATGAATTAATAAAACCTTCATACTGAAAAGATCCAAAAACCCTTTATGTGAAAATAAGTTGTTCGCCCCTTCTAGCCACCCAGTAGATGGACATACATCGTACACAAATAGGGTGGATGGAATTTGCTACAGGTACTAGCCGTCCTGCTGCGCAGCCAATGCCTCCGAACGCCGACATCACCCATAATAACGCGAGACAGGGGAAATAACAACAATGGTTTAAAGGTTCGACCGACCTGTTTCTGGGTTCTCCCTTGTAGCAGCATCGTTGTCACACATCTCGAAAACTAGTAGAGCGTTAGGTGAGATTTGAAGTCGGGTATTTTTGAAAAGATATTTATTCTGCCTCCTGATGATCATCTTCCTTGCATATTCCCTTCTTCAGTACTTTTGGATAGATATTTTTGTGGTGGTTTGGTTTCTCTGGATTTCAATCGCCGGGTAGTGACTCTTGTGAGAGTTTGGGTTTACTCGGTATTTTTCCATTAAGATAATTTGGGAAACTTTTTAGGAAAGATGTTCTTTTAATTGAAATTGAAAACTCTACTTATGAATGCAAGCGGTGCAACCATTTTAGAGAAGTTACAATCATTGCGTGAAAGGGGAAAATGCTGAAGGAAATGCTGAAAGGATAACGCTGGAGGTGAAGGTAGCACATCGTTTTAGGTATTGAAGGGAGTGAGCCATCGCAAGTGAATCGTCACACCTTCCAATTTGTCGGTATTGATGAGTTTGCAGTAACCTCCCAAGATAACATCCGCCACCAGGTATGGCTCGTCTTCCTTTCCTTTAGGCGGATCGGGTCGAGCGGCTATCTTCACTGTTATATCTCCAACTTGAAACGAGGTCGTCTTGACTACCACATCTCCAATTTGAAACGAGTTTAGGCATTGCGCAACCACTTGATTTTTGAGCTCGTCATCTTTGGCTGTAACCGCTTCCAGATTTTTGACAAAGCGCTTGAAAGGCCCAACGTCCCATTCACATCTCCTAATGACGCTCGGGTTGATAATTGGATCGAGTCCCCACGCCTGGCCGAGAGGAGAGGTGATTGGGTGCAGTAAGGGTTATTTAACCAGGCTACTTGTGCTCGGAATCTTGGGATGAACGTCGACGGGCTTTCTCCAGGCAATTGAGTTACATTGGTAAGTTGTTGATACGGCAACATGTAATCTTCCAAGTTGGACGGCTTGTTGGAAATTCTTTCGCGTACCGTCATCGGCAGAGGGGATGATCTTAACTTCGCTTTGTTGTTGTATACCCATGCGCGCCCCAGAATCATGTCGTAATTTGAGAGTTCTTTGACGATGTGGAATTTGCCATGTGTTAGAGTGTCTCCCAACTTGATTTCAAGGTTGATGTAGCCATATGCGTCCATCGCCTTCCCTTCCAAGTTTGACCATGGTTGGGAAACGGGTAGCCTCCTGCTTCGAAACTCCCACAACTCTCAGAGTTTTGATGGTAACGATGTTGAAGTCAGAGGCTGATAGGGTGTAGAATACATCCTATTTACTATCTATTGTTTATGCTTTCTTTGCTATTTTTCTTGTAAATTATGTATTTTACGCTTGTTTTGAGTTTTGTAGCTACTATGGAGTCGCACGAACGAAAAGAAGAAGAAATCACCCAATTTGAGAAAAAGGGGCAAAATTGTCATTTCAGGGGTGAACATTATTTGGAGCCCAGTCATGGTTAGGGGGCAACTCTGTTTTGAAGGAGCACTAAATACAGCCGACTCAAAGTTAAGGGGCTGTCATCTGGTTAACCCTTAGCATTTGACCGATTGCTGAATATCCAGGCCCAGCTTTATTACCATTACCCTAAATCGAGAAACACTTTACTCTTTAACATTTTTCATTCTCACCTGAAACTGAGAAGAATAGCACAGCGGCTGCCATTAAATCCGAGACCTGATCGATAGAAAAATTAAGAGATGAATAAGAGCAGAGAAGATTAAGCGCTGTTGTCTCAGAGAGATTGAGATTCAATTGAAGGAAGTGGTCGATGGTGCTGTTGAAGGTGATTTAGGGTTTGAAAGGCAGATGGAAATTTAATTGGAGCTGAAATTGAGATGGGTTGCAGTCAGAGAGGAGAAAGAACATGGGTATTGAATTGACGGAGATGATGATGATGCTGGAGAAGTTTTGGCTGAATCCGAGAAACTGCAGTTAGGGTTTGCCGTTTCTATGAAACAGATGGATCTGTGGTTGAGTTGAGATGTATAAATTATGGTGGGATTGAGCTCGATTTTACCAGAAGAAGAAATTGATTGCAGAGAAGATGATAATGAAGATTGGGCTCGGTTTAGAAGATGGTATTGAAGAATGGAGGTACTCAAATTACAACATAGAGATGGGTTCTGGTGGCTAATTGCTGTGACTTGAAGAAAGGATTGTTTGAGTTCAAAGAATTTGATAGAAGAGAAATTAATGAGCTTCAATGGGTGTTTGCGGTCGTTGTACCTGAGAGGGAAGAATTGAGCTCACTCTTTGGCTTGTGTTATACTGGGTTGGATGGAGTTGATAGTGGTGATTTGTTTGGCAGAAATTGAAATGGTAGATGTTAAAGGACTGAGAGGAGGTGCAGATGGATTTAGTAAGGGTCTGAGCTGAATTAAGAATCAGCAGCTAGATGGGTTCTGAGCTGATGGTGGCTGGTTTTGATAACATTGTGAAGTAGCCAAATGCTGCAATGATGCCAAGAACATACATGGATTGTGATGGAGTTGGAAATACAGGGGATAATGGGTGTGTCTCAGCTGGGAGCAGTAAGCCATAGGGGGAAGAAGCAGAGTTCTTTCTTGGAGCTGTAATTGAGAAGAAATCAAGACAGGGAAGTGGTGCTGTTGGTGGCAGGGCCGCTGGTTGAAATCGAAGCAGTATGAAGGTTCAGAAAGAATGGATGGTGGGTCTGTGACAAATTGAAGGGAGGTGGAAGCAAGGATGGGTTTGAGCAGCTGGATTATAGCTCAAACCAGATGGGTATCTGGTGGTGTAGTCTACAGCGGATGAGTACTGAGCTGCTAAGAGCCTGTGCAGCATTGGGAGTCACAGAATGGCTGTGACTGACCTGTGACTTGTTTGAGAAGGAAATGATGGTACTGGAACTGCAGCGGAGGTGTTGTTGCTGTTAATGAAATGCAGCTGGGGTTGAATGAGCTACAGGGGATGTGTGAGTGTGTTTAAGTTGAGCTGATTTGCAGTGTAGCCATTATGGCTGGAAGTAAACTGATGATGCACAAGGATGGTGCATCATTTAGAAGGTGGCTCATGCAAGATAGTCAGGCCTGGCAAGATGGTTGTGGCCTGATCTGAGTCAGCCCACTCAGCTGGTTAACAGCTGATTCTTATACTGACTCGGGGCTGACTCGATGAATCAATGCTGACTCTGATTTGACTCGGTCTGACCGAGTTGACCCGATCCGACTCGTTGACCTACCCGATTTGACCCAGTTTACCGGAGCCGTTTTCCGGGCACTTCTCCGGCCGGATTCCGGCCATAATACCAGTTTTCCAGCGAGCCAAAAATTCCAGAATTTTCTGTGGACTTGTCTCATGGGTGTGAAGACTTGGACTTGGAATTGGATGGAGAATTTGGCTCAAATTTGGAAAGAGAAGATGGAAGATGAGGAAGACTTGAATTTGGAAATTGAATTGCTAAAGGAAAGGGGTTCTATTCCTTGGAAGATTTGGAGAATATTGAAGCCTATAAATAGAGAAGTTTTCTACATCTTTTACACACATCTCTACACACACAACACTTTTCTTTTCTTATTCTTTGTGTGAACTCTTTAGCATGAGTAGCTAATTTTATTATTGATTGAGGATAAATTCCTAGTTCTTAATATATGATTTGAGTTTTTGTTTCAATTCTATCTTGAAGTTTTTCACATGATTATCGTTTGTTTTTACTAATAGGAATGTTTATTCATTCATGATTGATTGATAGATTTTTTAGAGTGCACGCTAAATTGATTTGTTAGTTTAATCTAAATCTAGTATAAGTTAGGGAATAAGTAATCGTTCTCGACACTTTACACAAGTAGAAAACACGAGACCTTGCGGAGGGATTCCGTGGAGCGATTGTGTGTAAAAACAACGCTAGAAAGTGGACCAAGCGAACCGAGTCTAACTACTAGTACTAAACCTAAATTCATAGATCTTAATGCATTCAGGGAATTACATCTTGTAAGCGAACCTCAAGGTGGTTCTTTTGAATAGAATCTGATAACTAAGCGGACTTGTTACTCAGTGAAATAAGGGATTTTGGGGCTAGCTAAGCGAACCTGCTATCCTACGGTTGGTGATAATATGTGACTAATAACAAGTAGAAAAGAACATAACTTTAATCATTGTTTTGCAACGAAGAAGGATTCCTTGATCTTGTCTCTCTTATTGATTTCAAATTTATCTTTTAATTGCTTTGTTTATTTTCTTTTGCTTTATATACCCCCCTTTTTGTGACAATTTTTACAACTAGAATCTCTTGCTCCTCGTGGGAACGAACTTGACTTCCATTATATTATTTTTAATTGAGTGCAAATATTAATTAATTTGATTGCACCTACGACACGCATCAGAGGCCACGTCGATTAGTGTGTTGTCGAGCTCGGCGTCCCTCGGTAAACCGTGGTGACGGTCCCAGTTGTATTTTCCAGTACCGCTTCTCGAGAGAGTTTGGGTTTATGGCGTGGTTTCTTCAATAGGAAAGAGTCGCTTGCCCAATACAACACGGTTAAGGGCTGTGAAGATATCTTGACGCTGCGTCTTGGAGAGATAGAGAATTTCGCACACATGCTGCATCATGGATTGCACAATCTCGTGTACAAAGTCCCAAGAGACCATGCAACTCCTGACTGGAAGTGGATCTGTGTGAACTCCTTCATTGCCCAGTCGAAGCTCCCCTGCTTCTATCTTTTCTTTGAAGATATGCTTTAGCTTATTGCAGTCACATGTAGGGTGGTGGACAAATCTGTGGTAGAGGCAATATTTGGGGTTTGCCATTTCCGCTTCGGTTGGTGGGCGTCTGGTAGGAGGTAGTATGATGGCGTCGTCTTGGATCCATGCTTCCAAGAGTTCAATCACTTCCTCGATTGGGAACGGGAAATCCAAGACATTTTCTCCAGCTTCTTGATGTCGCATGGGAGCTTTAGCGGTGGTCTTCCGTGACGGAGCTGCCTGTCGCGATGGCGCTGCGCGTTTGGATTGTTGTTACGCGCTGGAGCCTTCCTTTTCCTCCTTCGTCTACCACGCTCACGAGAGGAGGGACTAGTGTTGTATTGCTTATTGACGATGCGTCTATTTCCTCGAGTTTCACGTGCGTCCTCGTTTCGGTTGTCCTAGTTCTTTCCAACAACTTATTTGGTGCTATTGTGGCCGACCGTTTTGCAGCTTCATGAAGTTCAGAGAATGTCTGGAATCGCAGATTCTCTAATAAGGCGCGGTATATGGGAATCATCCCATTGATGCAAGAATCCACCAATTGTTGTTCGGTCACGTTCGGGTCATGACAATCTAGCGCTTGAATTCTGAATCTTTTAACGAAATCTTATTTGGATATTCGTTGTTTCGTTGGAACATCCTTCCTAGTTTTGAGAAGGTAATTTGCTCAGATACAAAGAAGTACTTCTTGTAGAAAGCCGCAACCATGTCAGACCAATTGGAGATGCTGCCTGGCGTAATGATGTTGTACCATGTGTATGCTCTTCCAGTAAGTGATTTCGAAAACTCCCTCAAACGGAGAACGTGATTGTATTCGTGCTCCCCGGGGACTCAAGAATCGAGAGACATGTTCACGCGCAATACCGGTGCCGTCATACAGAGATAATTAAGGGGAAGAGTACCCCCTTGGAAGAGGAATTCTTTGTATTTCCGGAGGATTCGGGGGTTAATGCTGATGTATGTCCATGAAATCGCTTTTGTCTCGGTTTCGGAGAAGTCGTTCCAAATCTTCTCGTGTGACAAAATTGGACGGTTGATTTCCTTTCGCTGGAGTTCCTGGGCGAATCTCTTCACCTACAAAGGTGCGCCCTGTTGAGGTGCTGGCGCCAGGGGTATCGGAGGTGTTCCTCATTGGTTCTGGCTGGCGCGATTCTTGTGGTAGCCTCTCTGTTAGTGTCTTGAGAAAAACAAGTATCTCCTTCTGAGTTGAGGTCATGTCCGTCTGAGCTCTAGCGAGAACCTCCTATCTTTTCATCAAATCAGCAATAGTAATATAGAGTCGGCTTCCTCTGGTTCCTCCAGTTTCTCGTCTTGACGGCGGAGTAGCTGCGGCTCTGGTGACAGTTGGAGGTGTCATACTTGACGAAATATTGGGAGCGGCGGCAGCGGCTGTGGCTCTGGTGATTGGAGGTGTAACACCCGAAGGAGCATTTTTCGCGGCAGAGGCTCTGGCTCTGGTGATTAGAGGTGTAACACTTGAAGGAATATTCTCCATGTTGTTGGTGTTGACAGGTGGCATATTAGCACCACTGGGAGAAACGTTAACACCGAGAATAATTTCGGCACCAGTGTTCTCAGGGTTTGTTGCCGATCCTGACATGAGTTCTACCATCTTGAGATCGGAGTTGAAAGATAAAATCGGGAATTGGGAAATTGATATTGTAACCGAGAGATTAATCTCCCACTATGGTCGCCAATTGTTTGAGGGTGAAAACCGTTTCTGCTGATTTTGGTAATTTTGGGTGTGTGTAGGTGAGAAACGAATCTAAACCCTAAACAATATACTTAAACGGGAGTACTTTTGATTCGAGAGATCAATCTGTACAATCCCGGCCTAAACCAAGAAATGGCCCTTCCAGGATTGCTTCGGTCACAAAGTGAAGGAGAAGGGTTGGTCTTAGGGAGGGAAGCGAAGAAAGTGTTGAGACCAGAATAGTTGATTCTGGAAGTGTGGGCGTTTTGTAACTTGTATCAGAAAGTTGAACTGGCTAGCTGGATGAAAAGCTATCAGATGATTTCTGGATGTTGTATTGTTCTCCTGACCAAAACTTGTCCTTTGGTGGAAATAGGTGAGACCTATTTATACAAGTCATAGTGAAACGTACCCTGGTCTCGTAGGAAGTGGAAACGATTGAGTGGTGAAAGAAAAGAGTAACGTGTAACTATTAGACGTTATGCTTCCATGATGAGGGAAGTGAATTCGTGTAACCGCCAGTCATTACGCTTCCATGATGAAGGAAATGAATTGTTTACACCGTTACTTTTCACCACCACTAATTATCCCACTTCATGACACTTTCTTGTAACGGGCGCATTGCACGCCGCACGCTATAAACTGCCAGACCAATACCCTGATGAGCATCCCCAAGTTTATGACATATTTTGATGTCTCGAGTGTTTTCGTGGAAAACATGTAGCACTTTGCTACGTGTGGAAAGTTAAAATCGAGAGGCTTGCCGCAGGTAAATAGCATGTGATGGTAGGCTCGTTTTGGCTAGTCGCCTAAAACTTGTCATGAGCTTACCGGTTTGGTGGCGAACTTCGATGGCCGAGATCGCATCTTATGAATAAGGGTAGCCGTTGATTGTGGCTACCTTGTGTTGGCGCTTGACAATGGCGCAGTGGAATTGCGGCATGACTTGTGCATGCCAGTGGCACAATGGTGCAAGTGGCGCCTGGCGTAGCCATGGTCGTTGGGTTTAGGCGGTTGGTCGCCTAAGAGTTTCCACAAGTCCATCAGTTCGGTAGCGAACTTGGATGGCTGAGATTGCATCTCATGAAGAAGGATGGCCATTGATTATGGCCACTTCTTGTTGTATAGCGAAGTGGCGTTAGCCACATGCTAATGGCATGCCAATGGTATAGCCATGGCATAGCGGCATGCCAATGGCGTAGCCGTGGCATAGCGGTATGCCGGTGATGTTGCAGTATGACCAAAGCTAAAAATTGGCTTCGTGGCCAAAGTTAGGGTTTGGCGCCGTTGAAGAATTAGGGCTTGGCGTGTCCAAGGTGCCGTGGAAGAATTCGCCGTGGAAGAATTAGGGCATGGCGTGGCCAAGGCTTGGTTTTGGCGCCGTGGAGTCGGACCCACATGTGGCGTGGCAACATGGCCAATGTTCCGGGAAACGCTATTTGGCTTTGGTAGCAATTTGCCCGAATTAAGGTTTGGCATGTCGAAACCCTAATTAGTGCACGTGGCATGCGGCTGCGGCATGGCGCTACTTTTGTGCAAACGGCGCCATGGCTATGACAAAGGAACTATGGAAAGGCCATAGTGTAGAAACGGCCATAGGAGTAGGAATTGCCATAGGTGGCTATTTATGGCAGGTTGCCATGAAGTGGCATGTTTGAGAGGTAGCATGTTGTGAAGTTGGCATGTTGCGAAGTTGCCGCGGTAGAGTGGCATGTTGGCATGCCGACCAATATGTTGTTGTGGTATGGCGCGTTTGGCTTTTCTGTTTAGCAAGGTGGCGTGATAGGGTGTGTTTGGCCTTTAACGTATGGTGGCAAGTTTAGAGCAACTTGATTGGCCACAAAAGGGGGGCCGGCCAAACACAAGGCGCGACCACACTTCTGGTGAGAGTGTGGTGGCTTCGGCGCATTCTGATTGGTCGATTAGAAGTGGGGCCGGCAAGCATGGGACCATCCACAACTTGTGTGCGTGTGGCGAGTTTAAAGCGACCTGATTGGTCGAGAGAAATAGGGTTGGGGCGTGGCTAATGGCGCTAGCTGGCCTAAGGCATAGCCACGCCTCTCTTTGCCGCTGCGGCTCCCTGTTTTCTTTTTTTTGGGCAAGGTTCTGCACCTGCTAATGCAAGGTATGGTACATTGCGCGAGTCACGAAACCCTAACTTTTGTAAGTTAGTCAGGACGATTGATTGAGTTATATGTGTTGACACAGAGTTCTTTTAAGTTCATTGCCAGAGAGAAGCATGCTTTTCTGATTCGAATACCTTATGCAAAGACCTTATCCTTGATACTTGGAGATTCGTGCTACTCTGCTGCGAGTGAACACAAATCGTCATGCCATATCAACATTAAGGGTGCATCCGGAGAACATAACATAGAAGGCATTCAGAGGAACTGTTGATGGTGGTTTTTAGTTCAAGGCTAAAATTATAAAACCAGTATTTAATGCGTTGTCACCCTGCAAGGGGTAAATCCATTTGAAAGGTGACAAGTGCAAAAAAAAAAAAAACCTCCTCGCTCATTGAGCAATTCAATGCATATGAAATACACTCAGAATGGTGCGCGTAGTAGCAATCCCAAATATTCTGTGATGTCCATTTTATACCAGCATTATTAATCAATACATGATTTACCTAGTATTTTCTGTGCTATGTTCTCAGCCGAACTCTCCTAATTGGCATGACATGACGATTACGTTTTCACTCTCAGCAGAGTAGCATGAATCTCCCGAAGTGCCAATATTGAGATATGCATGAAATACCCATACAGGCTACATTACTCTCTGACAAAGAGAATTTCGAATTGACGCGCTATTAATTAAAGACAGCTCGATCGAACATGTTTAAATTCCTTAAGGAAAATCTAGACTGTCCATATCAGTCTCAGAAACGATCACGGCCACACAAGTTGGCCGCGCAATTTAACAAGCCTAGCCAAATCTTGGCAGGAATAGGCGATTATTGTGATGACCACCGGTGGGCCCACTTATGCCCGAGCTGGTCGAACATCACCATATTGTGACATCCACTATGCTGAATGCTAGCTAAATTTGATATCTCTTGGGCTGTATCTCTGAGCTGAATTAGATCATGATGTATGCATGTGTGAAATTGTCACCACTGTGAGCTGTTGAAGCCTATTCTTGTGTGACCTGTGCTTAACCTATGAAAACTGAGGTCAACTGACCTTGTTGGCATTAACTGTGTTAGCATCAGTTCTACAATTTGTGTGTGATTGATTTGTGCTGTGCTGCACCTCAGCTGCACATTACCTGCCAATCTTTGTGTCATTTTGAGAGTTTGTGTTTCTCGACACTGTGCCTATATTTGTCTATGCGGACAACACGGGCATAAGCTGCTCAGATCATCTTGCTTTCCTTTCTCTGTGCAAACTAGCCCTGTGTGCTGAGCTGCACTTAGAGCTGTGCTGTGTTTCTTTTGAGAATCTGTGCATCAGTTATGCTATGAACACAACCTGTGCATAAGCTGCTCAGGTTTCCTAGTGTTTTCCTTGTTCTGTGCACACAATAAATTGTTGTGCTTGGCCTGACCAGGGCTGCACATAACTTGACAATCCCTGCACAAAAACAACTTGAGCATAAACTGAAGCCCACATACTGGGCTGTGCAACTATCATGTGCACAAGCTGGGCTAGAACCCAATACCGCTAGGCTTCCCATAGGCGAGTTTGCCAAGTCTTCCGGGCTGCACATTTTCACCCAAACCTGGGCTGCAAAACAACTAAGCCCACATAACTTGGCCTATGCAACAAATTGAAGCCCACATAAACCAAACTAAGCCCACATATACCAAAGCCCACATAAACCAAAGACCACATATACCAAAGCCCACATAAACCAAAGACCACATATACCAAAACCCACATAAACCAAACTGAGCCCACTACAGCTAGGTTTTAGCATAACTTGGGCTTGCATCTGGACTTAGTATGCTTGATGTGTGCTAGGCTATGGGTGTTTTCTTTTTGAGTTCAAATTGAGTTGCTAGATCATGTCAGGATTTTGGTGCAAGAATCGGGATGAAAACAAATCCATCAGAGAACTTGCTTACGGGCATGCTCCACAATATGAATCCCCCACAGACCATAGTGATTTTAGGGAATATTATGAACCTTCTCATGGCCCCGACCTTGAATACTCATACCCTAATCATTATGAGCACATGTATCATCAACCACAAGTGGGGAGATGAACAATTCTATACTCCCCAAATCCTTGTATGCAATCACTAATGGAAGAGCTCATAGAGCAAAACAATGATATATTTGGATGGAAAATGCATGATCATCCCTTCTCTAGTGAACCATGTGCACAACCATGTAATGATCCTTCATATGAAACATGCATACCCACTAGTGAAGACTCCCCTTCACTTGAACATCTCACTATGATTCTTCAAATGAACCTGATTGAGGTACAAAATAAAGATTGGAAAGAAGTTTATGATAGGATGTTTGTTATTCCTGATAATTTTGAAAATAGTATTTCTAGTCCTACTCATGCAACTAAATATGAACCTAATCTAGAGGTAGATGAGTGCACTAAAAATGCTACAATTTTGAATAAGGAAATGCAGTGTTATTATGATGATGATGATGATGAATATGAAGAGCATGTGTACTTAGAAAATATGGTGGAATCTTTGGGTTCAGAGACGTTAGGCGTCTCTTCTGTGAACCCTATGAATGATACTTCTTCTAACATTCATACATGTGATGTTAACTACGAGTTTGGGTTTGTGAAATTCTTGGTGAAAGTGAGCATGCTACACAACTTGTTTGTGACTTAAGAAAGGATGAATCTTCTGTTGACACTAATGTTCTTATGGATCATGATAGTATTTTTGTGTCTGATTCCCTACCCATGTCACAATATGTTGCTTCCTCTGATTTGCCTATGCATGACACAAAGCTTATGGATAATGATGATTATGACATGGAGATTGATGAATTGTTCTATGCAGGTGAGCATGATTTACCTTCTTCTGACCTTAGGAAAGTATGTGATGGTGCAAATGATCTTATAAATGAAAACAACTTAGATGTACCTAATCTGTCTCCTAAGGCACAGATTGAAACTCTTCCACCAAACCTAGGTGTAGTTTGTAACAAAATTGCAAAACCAACTTTTCTGAAAATGCCTAATTTAGGCCTAGAGCTTTGTGCTTCCCAAGTCCTCTTGGACTATTTTGCATCAAAGTATAACACTTTTAAGGAGCCACGGTTGGAATGTGTCTATCTCGCTGTTCTTAGCAAAACTCATTTTGAGTTAGACCTTTTGCATGATTTACCTTTAAAATTGCAAGATTTTGTGCTCAAGACCACATCTGTTGACAAGTTTAGGTTTGGGGGTAACTTGTTCACGTATGCAATCTTTCCTGCACTCTCATGTTATATCTGTGTAAGGTTGTTGATGTTTGTACATATTGTCTTTTGGGTTGATCCTCAACTCTTTAGATTATTGGTGTATGGTGAATTTACCTTGTATATAATCCAAAGAGGACTTGTTAATTTTTCTTTTCTTGAATCGGTTGAGTCTTCTTGTGCATATATTGTGCTAATCCGATATGATCTCCACTGAGAATGTTGGATTCTAGCCTTGACAAATGAAGCTCTAACCTTGCTCCCGCCGACATCCGGTAATCTCTTCCCTTTTCTCTTAAAGCATAGTTCTCATGGTATGTGACTGTTTATTATCTGTTGAAACATTGAGGACAATGTTTGATTTAGGTTTGGGGGTACATGCATTTGCATATAGAGTTTTTAGTCTTTCTTATCAAAAAAAAAAAAAAAAAAAAAAAAAAAAAAAAATCAAAAACTCTTTGTAAATATGTACATAAAAACCTCCAACTTTTAGAGATTTTAGAGTCACTAGCATGCTTCTAGCTATGTTTACATAGAGAGTCTGACCGAAATAACAGAACTTGGAAGTACCGGAGAACACAATCGGGTTTCTTAGTTGATTAGAGCGTTAATACCGGAGGGCGAATTAGGTGCTGTTTAGATATTCGGTAGTAGAATTGTGATCACCCATAGTGGAGACTACCCATTTTACATCAAGTGAGGCACCAACCTTCAATTTTTGCAACTTTCTAGAAAAGATGTTAGAGTGTGTGTCACCGTACGTCAATTCCGGGTAGGAATGGTGAGCTACCCAACTTCGCACCACTTTCAGCACTACTTTTGATCTCTTGAGTGCTACTTTCGTCAATCATGAGGGTGACATTTAAAGATGAAAACTCCTTCTAAATACCGATTTGCAGTTAGCATCACTCTCTCCCTCTCAACAACATCAACAGATTCATAGAAACACATCTTCGTCAGCAAGCGGAGCATCATCAGAATATTTGAAGAAAAGTTGAAATAGTCCAAGGTTACATGCAACAAAGAAAATAGGATGAGAATTAATGAAGTTTGTGAAAAAATTGAGTTTTATTGTTTTATTGTAATTTTTATGTTCCAAAAAAAAAAAAAAAAAATTCAAGTTTTTGTGAAATTCAGAAGTTCATCATCAACATTTGAAGACCGAAGATTGAAGACGTTTCTATGAATGCTGAGAGAGTGATATTAATTGCCGATCTGGTGAGAAGGTAAGTGAGTACTCCCATCCTTGCTAATGGTTGATTTCCTTTCTTAGAGATCATCGGAAAAAAGATTCTTTTTGTCCACAACTCGTGTGGAGTCTCCAGAAATTATTTCGGAAGGTTATCCTTCTTACCTTCAACGTGTGCGGGATTTCTCTCTTTATTCCCGCTTTTGCACACATGAGAGACTAAAAAAGCGATCTTTTTGAGTGCAATTATCATAAAACCCTATTAGTGAGGCGAAGTCGAGGCTTATGATCACAATCGAATCCGAATTCTTTCATATTGTATGGTTATTTCTCGCTCAAAGACTTAAGGATGAGAATGCGTTCTTTGATAGTTCTAACTTCTTGTTACTAGCATGCGAAACTCTATGTCCTCATAGCTCCTTGGATGCTTGAGACTCTTTTACACTCGAAGTTGGAGAAGGTTTTGTGGGTACACCTCTGGTAAACCCTCACGAGACTACAACTCGTCCACTAGGGACACCTAGGGGTTTAAAGGCTTAGTGCATACGCTAAATGCATTCGAGAGACTAGCGACAGTGGTATAGTTAGGATTTCTTAATTTCTGTTTCACTTGAGGACAAGTAAAATTCAGGTTTGGGGGTATTTGATGAGTGCCAAATATTGCATATTTCTACATCTATTTATTGGCATTTAACTCATCTTTTGTACTCAGAAATCAGATATTATCCCAGATTCTGTATTTTCTTTGTTTTCAAGAATAAATATTTGTACTAATTAATTTTGTGTTTTTAGGTAATAAATAATGCCCGGAGAAACTGAGGAGCCAAAAGAGCAAAGAATTGGAGACGAGCGTCTATGGAGCAGAAAGCCAAAGCCCGCGCGCGCAACAGTTGCAACCCAACAAGGAGCAACCCATCTACAAGACATGGGCCCAAGCTATCCAAGACCCGACTCGCGACCCGGATCCGAGCCCGTCCTTTCCGAGCCGTTAGATTTGATCTCTGCTTCATTCTACGCTCGCTGCACTCCTACACATCATTTCTTGATACTCCCGCTCCACACCAAAAACCGCACATCACCCTGAGCCGTTCAGATCTCGCCCGCAACATCCAATGGTCGCTACAGCTTGCTCATCAATCGTTGATGCACCCGCTTCATACCACATCTGCCTATACCTATACCCGATCGACCTCCCCATTTCTCTTCTTCACTTTCTCTTTCTTCCTCTCTTCCCCCGACAATTGCATAGAGAACCCATTCTCTCCACCTCCTTCACCATACCAGCACGCCACCACCATTCTCATCTCCTCACCCTGACACCATCAACAACAGCCGCACCACCTTCTCCCCCTCCTACTTGCTCTCTATCTCTCTCATAGCCTCTTACCTAGAAGCTAAGTTGGAGATAGGAAGAACTAGGGTTAGGGTTTTGTCCAATCAATCAAGGGAGTTCTTTGAAGCCGAATTGTGAGGAGGAGAGCACGCGATTCAGAGAGTATGGGTGAGAGGATATTGAATTATTTTCTGTTTTGAAGAGATTTAGGGTTTGGTATTTTGCATGTATAAATAGGGTTGATGTGTGTGTGTATAAAAACTTATGCCTGGATTAGCCATAGCACCACTCTAGTTTGATTTGTGTTTTTAATTATCTTAATTATGTTCTAAACTACATTACTAGGGTGTAGAAGAAACCCTTAATCCTATGATGAGTTAATCCTTGTTCATATTTGTGTTCTTGGAGTGCTTTAATGTCTTAGGATGAATGAATTATCTAGTTGAGACTAATTAACTTGTGATAGTTTGTACTGTAAGAAGACAAGCTATACTAGGAGTGAGTTAGCAAGAATAGATAATACATTTTCCATTTTATCCTTCCCTGAAAGGAATCAAGAGCATAAATTGACTAGATATTGCCTTAGCTTAGGGTCAGGTGGTGGAATCAACCATCCTAGTAACTCAACAACTTGTTTACAAGTCATTTATTGCCTTAGTTTTGAGTCACAGCATCTTCAACTTGTCGTTTCGACACCAAACCAACCATATTTGTGTTACACTTCTTTGAATTCAGTTTAGTAAGCCCTAGATTAACCATACAGCAACCCAAGTCTCTGTGGGATCGACCTGTACTTGCCACGCCTCCAACAGGCACTGTGCACTTGCAGTTTAATGTAGGAAATCTCTTTTACAGACCTACCAGAGTCCTAGGGAGACACCTGCAGAAATCACAAAAGAAAAGGTCTATCTCTATTCCACCACTGCTACCAATTTAAAGTCAGGAATATCCGCTACCACTTCATCAACAAAACGTGTAGATCCAAAATATGGCGTAATTCCGAGAATTTGTGCATCTACGACAACAAAGGAGGCTTGACACATCTTCAAATTATCATAAAGGGTTCGCCTATTATGTCAACCCGGACAACAGCGAGACACTTCCTTAGGTGTGTGTTGATGATGGATTTTAGTTCGGGGCTAAAATTGTAAAACCAGCATTTAATGCGCTATTACCCTGCAAAAGGAAGAGCCGTTTAAGAAGTGACGAGTGCAGAAAACCTCTTCGCTTTATTTGAAGCAATTCAATATAATTCATGAAATTCACTCAGAATGGTGCGTGCAACAACAATCCTAAATATTTTGTGAGTTCTATCAGCATTATTCACTAATGCATGACCTGCCTAGTGTTTTCCTATGCTATGTTCCCCAGCGAACTCTGAATATTGGCATGACATGACGGTTAAATGTTCGCTCGCAGCGGAGTAGCATGAATCTCCCGAAGTGTCAATATCGAGACCTGCATAAAAACACTCACACATGCTGCATTGCTCTCTAACAAAGAGAATCTCGTATCGACGCGCTTTTGGTAAGCTCGATCGAGCATGTTTAATTTCCTTAAGGTTAGACTGTCCATGTCAGTCTTAGAAACGATCGTGGCCACACAAGTTGGCCGCATGATTTAACCAGCCTAGCCAAACCCTGGCAGGAATAGGCGATCACCGTGATGACCACTGGCGGGCCCACTAATGCCCTAACTGGTCGAACACCACACATACTTCCCCAGCACCGTCAAACGCCAACCTAAAGATAGGTGGCCGCGCTGTTTTGGGAGTAGCTCGAACGAGCCTAGAGTGTTCAATACAGTCTTAAAACCATCACAGCCGTCCAACTTCGCCAGCCTGGTTGGACGGATTAGATCATCCCATGAATGATTAGGGAAGTGCAAGCATGATCATCAGCGGGCCCACTAGTGCCCTAGTCGATCGACCTGTTCGCAACAAGACCAGAGAGCATTAAATCGTTTGCTCAAAGTAGCGTGAACACGCTGTTTTAAGAAACCCTAAAATCACTTTGCGGCATTGAACAACTGCCGCAAATCAATCACGGTTGTCCATTCTCGCCGGCCTAGTTGGACGGCATAGATACGATTTCAGGTGGCCAACGAGATGCTAACACGTTCACCGTCGACCCAACTCCATCGTTGGTCGATCGACTTGCTCATAGCAAGCTTGGAACGCATAGAATCGCTCACCCAAACTAAGATGATCGCGCATCTTTGAAAACCCTAAATTGAATAAGCAACGTTATACAACTGTCGCTGATCGATCGTATCCGTCCAACTTCGCCAGCCTAGTTGGACGACTTAGATCGTGTTTCAAACGATCAAGGAGATGCCAACGCGTTCATCATTGAACCAACTCCACACATGACTGATCGACTTTCCCATAGCAAGTCCAAAGCGCACCAAATTATCGGCCCGAACATGAGTGTTTGCGCTGGTTTCAAGAAAAACCTAAAATCGCTTAGCGGCAACACATTACTGCCGCAAATCGATCTCGACCACCCATCTTCGCCAGCTGATTTGAGTGGCTTAGATTTAACCTTAAGCGGCCCCGAAGATGTCAACGTGATCACTGCGGACCCACCTTTACACGTGATTGACCGGCCTATGCAAACTAGGGCTTAATGCCTCGGAACGCACGCCCAAAGAGGGGTGGGCCACACGGCTCCCTAAAACCCTAAAAATGTGTCAACGACATTACACAACTGCCGCAAATCAATCACAACCATCCAACTTCGCCGGTCTAATTGGATGGTATAGATCTATTTTTAGAAAACAAGCAAAGCAACATTGTGAAGACCGGCCATCCTTCTTCCACATGAGGCGATCGTCCAAGTAATGGCGGGCCTCTAGAGCCACCAAACGATCACCCAAAGGTGGTCGATCACGCTTCCACTTTTTAAGACACTTATTCGCGACTTATTCAATCAAGCTCAAAAACAATGATGCTTCATACACATCGATTAATTTCAGATGCTTTACATGCGTCGAATACATACATATTTTATTTTGGCCTCATAAACAACTTAGTTGTTTCACCTAATAGCACCATGATATTCTCCGTGGCGGGTCCCACGACTTGACCCACCTATTTGAGACATCAAACATGTCACAAACTGGGGGATGCTTACTGGGGTATTGGTCTGGCGGTTTACATCGTGTGGCGTGCAACGCGCCCATTACGAGAACGTGTTAGGAGGCATGGACGGTTAACGATGATGAGGGAAGTGGGCAAAGGCGTGATCGTGTAACAATCACTTACACGACCCCACTACTCCATCACTCAACTTCCTCCACTTCCTACGAGATGAACATTGCGCTCAAATGACTTGTATAAATAGGTTCTTCAACCTATCTTCAAACAACAGAGAAAAACCAAGTTGTTGTTAACACTGTATCCAGAAACACCAAGAATTTATAGCTTACATTGTGCAAGCCAGTTCAACATTCTGATACAAGTCATAAATATCCAACACCTTCACAATCTCAAACACCTTCTCCGCTTCCCTCCCTAAGATCAACCCTTCTCCTTCACCTTGTGACCGAATTGAATCTGGAACGGCCATTTCTTGGTTTAGGCCAGAGTCTTACAGATTGATTTCTCGAACCTAAATGCATTCCCGTGCAGTGCATTTGTTTAGGGTTTGAATTCATTTCTCATCAACACACCCCAAATTACCAAAAATAGCAGAATCAGTTTTTACCCATAAACAACTGGCGACCACAGTGGGAGATTGATCTCTCGGTTGCAAGATCAATATTCATTCCAGTTTTCTCAATTTCAAAAGGGTGGATCTTAGATTCAATTCAATCATTAAATTGAATTTAGGTTCAATAACCAATTTCAATTCCGGTGTTCCATTCGCCAAGAAGCTTCATGAAAATGATTTTTCAAGCAATGCTTCGGATAGTTGAGCACCAGTAAATCTCCCAGATGAAAGGACCAGAAAGCCGCATGGAGACACAAGACACGACTACTACTTAGAAGATCGCAGTGGCTTCTCTAGAGACCCGGATGAAGCAACCGTCCTTTCTACATTACCACAAGTTTTGTATGGAGCAAGCAAGGTAGTCAATATTGGTTGTACAGGCCGATATTACAGGTTTTTATTGGATATCGGAAAATACCTATACGATATCAAAAATATCGGCGATACAAAGACGAAATGATATTATCGGTTGTACAGGCTGGTACAGACCGATATACCGGTTTTACTTGTACACCGATAATATCGGTTTCGTGAATAAATTTTTCATCAACATGCATCTAGTCTTTACAGACAAGTACAATGTCAATTGGAGAAGGTCAAAATCCCTAATATATTTATAATATAAAATCAATGACTATATGGTAAGATATAAGATGGAAACCATATTTGATTGCAAGGCAGAGAAATATAAAAGATAAATATGAAGGATAATAAAAAAGATTTACCGGCATAATGAGATAACAATCACAACGTTAGCTAATAAACCACCTTCTATTTTGGAAATTTGAGATATGTGTATGATTCTTATTATTTTTTACTATGGTTTTATAACTATTTGAAATTCTATATTAAATGATGTATCGCCTGTAAAAACATATATTATCACTTGTATAGGTGTATAGGACCCGACCGATACGATACCGATACGCGATATTAACTACCTTGGGAGCAAGCCAGAAATGCCTCAAAGGGTCCACACCCAGAAAGACGAAGTGAAGATTCGTGTAGCTGTTGTTCCAATATGGAGATAGTCGACAACAAATCTTAATACCATTGGAGTCCTAAGGAGACACCTGCAGAGATCACAAAAGAAAAGGTCTATCTCTATTCCACCACACTGCTACCAATTTAAAGTCAGGAATATCCGCTACCACTTCATCAACGAAACGTGTAGATCCAAAACATGACGTAATTCCGAGAATTTGTGCATCTACAACAACAAAGGAGGCTTGACACATCTTCAAATCATCATAAAGGGTTCGTCTATTATGTCAACCCGGACAACAGTGAGACACTTCCTTAGGTGTGACACCTCCGATCACCAGAGCCAGAGCCGCTGCCGCCATCAATATCTCTTCGAGCGTAACGCCCCCAGTCGTTACTAGCGCTTCTGCCACTTCCCCATCAGGACGAGAGACCGGAGGAACCAGAGGAGTCCAACCCCCTATCATCGTTGTTGATTTAATGGAAAGACGAGAAATTCTCGCTAAGGCTCAGATAGACATGGCTGCAACTCAGAAAGAGGGCGTGCATTCATAGAGGGAGAAATTCCTGAGCGCTCAAAGGAAAGGAATCAGCCGTCCAATTTCATCACGCGTGAGGATCTAGAACGACTTCTCCGGCATCGAGGCAAGGAAAACCCGGTGGACCTGCACCAGCATCAACCTCCTTATCCTCCTGATGTGCAAAGAGTTCCTCTTCCGAGAGGATACTCCTCTCCTCAATTCTCCCTTTATGGCGGAACTGGTAATGCTCGTGAACACATCTCTCGTTTTCTGAAGTCATTAGGAGAGCACGAATACAATCATGTCCTTCGCCTGAAAGAGTTCTCAAAATCACTTACTGGGAGAGCGTACACCTGGTACAACAACATTGCACCAAACAGGCGTATCCAAGCGGGTGTGAGATGGTAACCGCTTTCTACAAGAAGTATTTCTTCGTATCCGAGCAAATCACCTTTTCGATTTGGGGAGAATGTTCCAACGAAACAACGAACATCCAAATGATTATGTGAAGAGGTCCAGAATTCCAGCATTTGGATTGTCACGATCCAAATATGATTGAACAACGATTGGTGGAATTATGCATTAATAGGATGCTGCCAGTCTATCGTGCTATGATGGAGAATCTGTAATTTCAGACATCCTCTCGAACTTAGTGAAGTTGTTAAGCTCGGCTACAACAAAGACTGCCCTGCTAGAAAGAACCAGGCCTGCCAGGAATGAAGAGCCTCATGATATTCGTGGAAGCATACATCTCACCAACAGGCAATACAACCTTCAGCCTTCTGTAAGCAGCTTCACTGAAGCAGCAAGAGGAAAACCACCAAGATACAACATCTTGCGCGTCCAAAACCGCCAACTCCGGTACCACGTGCACGACTATCACGATGATAAAACAACGTCCGAGATATACCCTATCTGGCTTGACGACAACAAAATCGGTGAGAGACGCTTTCAGAATTTCGTCTCCCGTAGAAGAAGTAGTTGCATTACCGAATGAGGTCGCACCTGAGACTTAAAGACATCCTGTTAAGATCTTCATGTCAAGATCTTAACAGGATCTTAGAAGAATTTCTTCTCCCGTAGACATACGAACTCTCCATGTCAAGATCTTCTTCATACTTGCACAACCTGTTAGTTAAGTCATCCGCATGAGGGAACTTCCCTACTCCTCAAAGACACGATCCAAAGATGATAGAGATAAAGGAGTGTAGCTGGGGACTGCTCTGCACTATCCATCTCAAAGATGCTGAATTTAGAGAGACGCAAGTATGCTATCATTATGATTCCAGGATGTCCAAAGACGAGGACATACTCAAGAGAGCAGACGCATTGTCAAAAACCAACGATATGCCTGGACGTCTATGAAACGCAACGTAGACGCAAAGACGGCCTCATGATCAACAACTCGTACGATCCTTATCAACGTTGGGTTCAACTCCAACTCTCTTCCAAATTATTTCTTCAGAAACCCAGGGTGACAACATCTATCATGTTGAAAGCTCAATAGATACTCGTGGGCAGGGGACTGTCTCCCTCTTCCTCATTCCATGAGGAAAAATCAAGGAAGCTATCGGTTCCATCATCAACTTCTCCCTCTAATAACGAGACGATCTCTACCATTATATGAAGACCGCCAAGTTCGTGCAAGTAGCTACCATGCCTATCCCTGCCAGTCTCTTCTAATCACAGCTGCTGCCAAGAATCGTTGTTGCTCGCCACAGCTTCACCATAGCAACAACCACTACGGATGAGGTAATCCGAACTTCTGCATATTTTGCTTTCCCATGGAGAAGTAATAGAGTCACCAGTACGGAGGCGAGATGGAGATATCTTTATTATGGTAAACCCACCGACCATACAAGATAGAGCCGTGTAACTCACGCTTGGGGACTGAGAATCAGTATGAAATTCCTTCATCGTCAGTCAAGGACTTCTTCAACACAAGAGAGACGGTCAGGAAGCATGTAATTTGCAAGAGAAAATCAAACTGAAGGAGAAGCCGCTTCAACGCTCTCTCCAGAAAAAGCCACACGCTCCAGAAGCCGCTTCGACGCACACTCCAGAAGCCTCTTCAACGCACGCTCTATCCTGAAGCCGCTTCAACGCACGCTCTAGAAGCCGCTTCGACGCACACTCCAGAAGCCGCTTCAACGCACGCTTCAGAATCCGCTTCGACGCACACTCCAGAAGTCGCTTCAACGCATTCTCTCCTGAAGCCGCTCCAACGCTCTCTCCAGAAGAAGCCGCTTCAATGCTCTCTCTCGAAGCCGCATCAGCACTCTTTCACGAAGCCACTCCAGCGCTCTATTCAGAGGCACCGCTTCAACACCTTACCAGCAAATGCAATGGAAGTACGTCTTTCAAGAGAAAATAAGCTCGGGATGATTACACCTAGGGACTGCCAGCATAGGATGCCTTCACGTCCCTCAACCGGTTTATTTCTAATATCAGCAATCATCACTGTTGAAGCTTTACGAGCCGCAGAGAATTCTCAACATGAAGACGTACATGTGCATCAAAGACTCCAAAGTACAAATCAGAGATATTTTCACGTGTCTAGCCACGCCATCGATTCTGAAGTGTAACTGGGGACTGCTCATCGCATCCCATTCCATATAACCATCCAAGATTCAGAAGACGATTCAAAGGATGTTGCTTGAAACGAAGTCCTTGAAGACTTATATCGGCATGTCGACAACGAAGGTCTCTCATCTTGTCTACTTCACTTAACGGCTCCGGAGGATTGTGCTCATACAAGCATATCATCATCGCAATTAGAAAAAGCAAGATGACTGAAAGAAATCATCAAGCAGCCAATACATGCTTCTTAGGGCAAGCGTCATTCTTACCCTGAAGTGCAACTGCTTCAATGACGAAACAACCTCTCACCATCTCATCCCAGAAAGAAGTTTCGCCATTTGTAATTTCATATTTTGGGAAATCCCTTCACGGAATCGGGGAAGCGGCCGAGCTAGTTCACTCGGTACTCCCAGATTGAGATTACTTCTCCAAACGTGTCCAATCACATCACACGCGCTATTAATTGGAGATGGAGCCTCCGCACCTAACAAATACGACTCCTGGATCTCATATTCACGGAAGCACAACACACGTGATATAACAAATGGAAGTTACAGCATGAATGAGGGATTATTATTCGATCAAGCCCTGGATCCAGCCGCATGAAGCAAAGACTACTAAACATCAAAGAAGTGTCGTCAATGCCAGGGCCAATGGTTCCTTCACTAGAGTCCTCTCCAGGAGCTACTTTAACATCCTCTCCAGAAGACGCTTCGACACCCTTCTCGGAAGCTGCATCAACGTTCTCTTTGGGAGCTGCTTCAACATCTTTTTCAAAAATTGCTTCAGCAGCATTTTAAGAATATTCCTCATGATAGGGCTCGTCCACATCAGAGTCTAGGATTACGACATCGTTTTGAGATCCCAACCAACCATATGCCTATTCTACCTGGGGCCAACCGACATCATACTAGGGGAACGCTCACCTGGACGCCTCTTGAACGTGACATATTCCAAAGACAGGACGACCCATCTCTCCTGGTAACATCTAACTTTGTCTCATAAGTTTTATATTTATTTGTCACCATCTAGTGCTTACCCCGCAATAGTGTAACTATTACGTGCTAAGCAGGGGACTTAATGTTGATGGTGGTTTTTAGTTCAAGGCTAAAATTGTAAAACCAGTATTTAATGCGCTGTCACCCTGCAAGGGGTAAAGACATTTGAAAGGTGACGAGTGCAAAAAAAAAAAAAACCTCCTCGCTCATTGAGCAATTCAATGCATATGAAATATACTCAAAATGGTGCGCGTAGTAACAATCTCAAATATTCTGTGATTTCCATTTTATACCAGCATTATTAATCAATGCATGATTTACCTAGTATTTTCCATGCTATGTTCTCAGCCGAACTCTCATCATTGGCATGACATGACGATTAAGTGTTCACTCTCAGTAGAGTAGCATGAATCTACTAGAAGTGCCAATATTGAGATACGCATGAAATACCCATACAGGCTACATCACTCTTTGACAAAGAGAATTTCGAATCGACGCGCTTTTAATTAAAGACAGCTCGATCGAACATGTTTAAATTCCTTAAGGAAAATCTAGACTGTCCATATCAGTCTCAGAAACGATCACGGCCACACAAGTTGGCCGCACAATTTAACAAGCCTAGCCAAATCTTGGAAGGAATAGGCGATTATAGTGATAACCACCGGCGGGCCCACTTATACCCTAGCTGGTCGAACATCACCATACATCTCCCAGCGCCGTCAAACGCCAACCCTAAGTAGGGTGGCCACGCTGCTTGGGAGAAGCTCGAACGAGCTTAAACTGTCCAAGACAGTCTCAAAATCACCGCAACCGTCCAACTTTGCCTGCTTGCTTGGGCGGGTTAGATGATCCCATGAGCAATTGGGGAAACGGTGACATGCACACTGACGGGCCCACTAATACCCTAGTTGATCGAGCCCTATGTAGCTCGTTCACAAATGCTTCGAACATCGACCCAAACATGGGCGTTCACGCTGCATAACATAACTTAAACGAATTGAGACCGGCAAAAACGGTCTGAAAACGCATCACGTCCGTCCAACTTAGCCGGCCTAGTTGGACGGCTTGGATCGCATTTTGAGTGATCAAAGAGATGCTGCTGTGTTCACCATCGGCCCAAGCTCTCCCTTGGTTGATCAACCTGTCCCAAACAGGACCAAAGCATGTTAAAACGCTAGCCCCAAGGAGGGTGATCGCGCAGCCTTTTAAACCCTAAATTGAAAAAGTGATAGGTGTAGAATACACCTAATTTACTATCTAGTAGTTTATGCTTTCTTTGCTATTTTTCTTGTAAATTATGTATTTTACGCTTGTTTTGAGTTTTGTAGCTACTTTGGAGTCGCACGGAAGAAAAGAAGAAGAAATCACCCTATTTGAGCCAAAAGGGTAAAATTGTCATTTCATCAAGGAGGGAATACTATATGGAGCCCAGCTAAGGTTAAGGGGTGACTCAAATTATCAAGAAAGGACAATAATAGTTAAGGGAGGTCAAAGAGGTGTCCCTTATCCAAAAGAAGTGAGTGAGAATAGCACTTGGGGTGTACTTAGTGGGTGTTTGAATCCACCCATACCCTGAACTCTAACCCATACCAAAGCCCACACCCTAAACTCTGACCCAAGCTCACATATCCTGCTCCATATCCTAACCGTACCCGGATCCAAACCCGAAACCGAACCCGCCAGCTGTTATAACCCTATCCTAATTGAGAAGATATTTCTCAATCATTTTTGCTGAAATTGAGAACGAGAAATAGAGAGCAGCCATTGCTGCTGGTTAAGCCGAAGCAGGGAAGAAGAGATCGAGATGCAGAAATTGAAGATTAAATCAAGAAATCAGAGACTGGGTTAGAGCAGATTCACAGTTCGGTGAAGATGGGCCTAAATTGAAGAAATTAAGGGTTTCTATTTCAGAGAAGAAATTAAGATAATGGATCTGTGAGAGATCGAGAGTTGCGTGTGGTACGGTGAAGATGGCGTTGTCGAGAGATGGGTTTTGAAGGAAGAAGTTGGAGCTGCTAAAGAAGGAATCGATGTTCTCGAGTGAGACTGAGATGGGGTTTGTGTGATTTTTGAATCGGAGATGCTACAATCGATTCAGGGAATCGAGCTCGGTTTGAGCTGTTAATTCAATACAGGGAGAAGAAATTGGAACTGGTGGTGCAATGGCTGGGAAGATTGAGCCGAGGGGTAGTAGTCTGAGGTGTTGTGGAGATTAGAGATGGGTCTGTGGATGAAGAACGAGACCTCATTGCTATGTTGGAAATTGATGAAGCTCGGAAGGAATTGATAAGGTTACGATAAAACGAAGATGGAGATCTTTGTCAAGCCGAGAAATCGAGAGATGTCATTTGATTCTTGAGAAATTGAAATGGGTTATGAACTGGGTTGATTGAGCTGAAATTGCAGGAGGTGATATAAAGAATGTTGGTGTTGTTGATGCTTAATAACTCATATGGGTTTGAAAGTTTCAGGGAGATGAAGATGGAGGAGCTGGTTGTTGGCTCAGGACAAAAAGATGAATGAAGGCTGTTGATCATAAGAAAAAATGGGTTTTACAGGGCAGAGCTGGAGGATCTGTGAATGGTGATGCTAAAGATGGTTTTGATGTGGAGGTGAGTCAATAGATGCTGCTGTCAATTCAGTGAAAGAATGGAGTGTTGGTGGTCTTTGTGTTTGAACCTGGGAAGGCTTGAAAAGAAGTAATGGGTTCTTTGTGGGTGGCGATTTCGAATAGAGAAGCACTTGAATGAGTTTGGAAGAATTAGATGTATGCTAGGATTGTTTGCACGGGGAATGGAGCTGAAAAGAATGGCCTGAAACATGGCCGGGAAGTCCTGTAAACAGCCGAAACTCGGCCAATTTTCCCCTCCGACGAGTTGACCCGGTAGCCGGCGATGATCGATCCAGAACGAGTCCGATGACCGATCCAGCTTAGTGACACAGCCGACTCAGCTCTGACTAAGATAGCTGATTAAGCTGACTCCTTCTCTTTGACCCTGTTGACCTGGTTTGACTAACGGTTGACCTGTTTGACCGTTATCTCTAACGGAGGACCGGACGGAATATTCCGTCGAATATTCTCTTGACGGAGAAATTTTCAGGTGGCCGGCGGCGACGTTTTCCGGCCAAATTCCGGCCACAATCCCAGTTTTCCGGCGAGCAAAATTCCAGAACTTTCTATGGACTCCTCTCATGGGTGTGAAGACTTGGGCTAGGAATTGGATGGAGAATTGGACTCAAATTTGGAAAGAGAAGGTGGAAGAGTTGAGAAAAGCTTGGAATTGGAAATTGAATTGCAAAAGGAAAAGGATTCTAATCCTTAGAAGAATTGGAGAATATTGAAGCTTATAAATAGAGAAGTTTTCTACAACTTCTACACACATCTTTACACACACAATTCTTTTCTTTTCTTATTCTTTGTGTGAACTCTTTTAACATGAGTAGTTAATTTTATTGATTGAGGATGAATTCCTAGTTCTTAATATGATTTGAGTTTTTGTTTTCAAATTCTATCTTGAAGTTTTTCACATGATTATCGATTGTTTTTACTAATAGGAGTGATCTTAAAGACATTCATGATTGATTGATAGATTGTTTAGAGTGCACGCTAAATTGATTTGTTAATTCGATCTAAAGCTAGTGAAAGTTAGGGGATAAGTAATCGTTCTTTGACTCTTTACATAAGTAGCAAACACGAGACCTTGCGGAGGGATTCCGTGGAGCAATTGTGTGTAGAAACAACGTTAGCAAGTAGACCTTGAGCTAAGAGTCTAACTACTAATATCAACCTAAGAAATTCACAAAACCTAATGCATGAGCCAAGTTACATCTAGGTTGAGCTAATTCTAGGTGGCTTGGTGATTAGAATCCAGTAGTCGAGAACTTCCGTGTAGGTGATACAAGGGATTTAGGGGGTTTAGCACTGAGCTAGCTGCTTTACCTACGGTTGGTGATAATTTGTGACTAATAACAAGTAGAAGAGAACATAACTTGATTCATTGTTTCGTAACGAAGAAGGATTCCTTGGTCTTGTCTCTCTTATTGCTTTCAACTTTATCTTTTAATTGTTTTGTTTATTTTTCTTTTGCTTTTTACACCCCCTTTCGTGACAATTTTTACAACTAGAATCTCGTGCTCCTCGTGGGATCGACCTTGACTGCCCTATATTACTTGTTAATTAGGTAGTAAAGTATTAATTAATTTGTTGTGGTTACGACACGCATCAAATTTTGGCGCCGTTCGGGAGCAGCGGATGATTTTAGTTGTTTTTATTTTTCTTTTTGCTTTATTCTTGCTTTGTTGGATTCTATTCCGTATCTAACTTAAGTTCTTGAATCTTATTTTAGGTAGTGCCATGTATGGTGGACAAGAGCAAGCATATTACAACAATCAATACGGTTTTCAACCTCAACATTATGACAACTTCCAACCATCCTTAGGATACAATCAAAACCAATATTTTGGCTATGATAAATTTTCTACGTAACCTTATGGATATTCTCATACATATCAACAACCTTATGACGGGTATGTAAGTGGACAATCACATGGATGGAAGGGTAGTTATGCATCTAACAATTTGTTTTCTAGTAATGTGCAGACAGAGAATTTGGAATATACTCCTCTTCATCGTGTTTTTCCTTCACTTTTTCCAAAAGAGGAGATGCCGTCTAACGGTGGTAAGCGTGTGAACGTCAGGAAACTTGCAAGTAAATTATACAAATTGGAAGATGATGGAGAATCGGAAGAGCTTGTCGCAGAAATTAGTAGGACTATTCATATGGAACTTAAACGACGTCGGGATAAAGGTTATGAAACCGATGAAGATTCTTATTATGGTGAGTCCGAAAGTGAAGATGATTGTGTTGAAAAGGACCAACCTTTGGAGACTTTTGATGACGCTAGTGTAGATTACTCAAGCCTTGATCTTAATAATGATCAATCACCTATTCAAGAGGTAGAGCTTGAGGAGGATGCACTTAGTGCTTGGAAAAATTTCTTAAGGGAAAGATGGGAGTCCGCGGAAGTGTATGAACGTTGCAACAATGAGGAAGTTATTTCAACTCCGGATCATAATAAAGATCCTTCACCTATTCAAAAGGAGGAGTTTGGATATCACTTACCTATTATTGTAAACGAAGTAACACCCTCACAAGAAGATCTTACAATTTATACCGAGGAAGATTATATGAGGGAAGAATGGCCCGATTCCGATGATGAGAATGTTGAAGAGATGATACTAGAGGATGAAACCACATTCATTGATTTTGTGGAAGACCCAATTGAACTTGCTAATGATTATAATGATGCCGAGACTTTGGTTAAGGTAGAAAACGACGAAGAATGGTTGCAAGGTTTAATACAGGACCACGATATACAAGAGGTAAGTAATTCACTTGAATTTTTTAAGGATGAAGAGGATTCTATAATACAAGAATTTTTGAAAGGTTTGTCTAACCCTTTGCCTATTGATTCTTCTCCTTTACCTCTTATTGGTTTGAATGTATGTGCTTCGAAAGTATTTTTGGATGATTTTGTTTCTAAATATCCACCATTGGAAACACTTGATGCTAACACTATGCAGGTTTGCCAAGAGGAATACATGGAAGTTCCCGAATTCTATGTTCTTTATACACTTCCGAGTGTGGACGAGAATAAGTGTGGGGGAAATTTCTATCGAGCGATAACATCACTATTGTTTTCTTGTGCTAATATTTGTATGGAGTTATTGTTTGCAAAACAGTATTATGGGTGGATCCTCAAATTTTCCGATTGTTAGTATATGGGGAATGAATCTTGCAAGAGCCAAGTCGGGCCGTCGACTTTAAAACAAGCGCTTAATGGGAGGCAACCCATCGGTTTTGTATTTCTTATCTTTTTGCTTTTTTGTTATTTCTTTTTCTTGTTTCTTATCATGTTAAAATTTCCCACCTTGACTTTACTAGGAGGATTCAATTACATTGAGGACAATGTAAGGTTTAAGTGTGGGGAGTGGTTAAGCATGTTTTTAAAACAAAAATTACAAAAAAATGAAAAAATTTAAAAAAAAAAAAAAAAAAAAAAGGTTTTACATAAAAATTCCAACTTTTAAAGATTTTAGAGTCACTAGCATACTTCTAGGTATGTTTACATAGAGATTTTGACCGACATAATTGAACTTGGAAATGTTAGAGAATTACATTCGGATTTCTTGCTTGTTTGAGTGTTAAATAATGGATTTAATCATGCCGGTGATGCGAATTTGGTGCGAGGAGAATTGCGTTATTAGAGTTCTGATCAATCATTAGTGGAGACTACCCATATTCATATCATGAGAGGCACCGACCAGAAATTTTCCATCTACTAAAGAGCTTCTTTTTGAGTATGTGTCACCGTAAGTTAATTAGGGTAGAATGGTGAGCTACCCAACCTCCCACCAATAAAAGCACTACTCTTTGATCTCTTGAGTGCTAATTTTGTCAATCATGAGGGTGACGTCCATGGATGAAAGCTTCCTTCTTGTAGTTCGATTTGCAGTTAGCACCATTCTCTCTCGACAACAACGGATCCATAGAAACACTCTCATCATCAACAAGGAGCGACATCAAAATCTACAAGGAAAGTTGGAAAAGTTTAAGGTTTACAAGCAACGGAACTAGAAAAAGAGCAAATTTCAAATATAAGTAAAGCAACATACAAATGAGCGGATTTTTACATATATGTTGAAGACTTACAATATAATGAGGTAATTTTATATCCAAGTATGAAGACTTATTCATGAAAGCGAAGAAAAATAAAAGGTGAAAATTTTTGAAGTTTATGATTTCAAGACGATACAAGTTGTGAAGAATCAAGCGGTAAAATACTTCTTCCACGGCCATGGTTTATTTTGTATTTAATTTCTCTTGTTTTAAAAAAAAAAAAAAAAAAAAAAAAAAAAAAAAAAAAAAAAAAAAAAAAAAAAAAAAAAAAAAAAAAAAAAAAAAGAGAAAAACAAGAGAAATATTTTAATGAGCCGTGGGGAAGGAAAATATATAAGGAAGTTTCAAGCGACAAGGTTTTAAGGTAAAAGAGTTATAAATTGTCAAGGATTTATGAAATTCAAGGGTTTATCATCAATAGTTGAAACAAGAAGACCAAGAAGTTAAGAACAAGGAGCGGAAGACGTTTCTATTGGATGCCGTGAGAGTGGTGTTATCTTAATTAGCGATCGGATGTGAAGGTAAGTAAGTAATCCCATCCTCAATATAAATGGTTGATTTCCTTTCTTAGAGATCGTCAGAAAAATGGTTTTTCAAAATATTAAAAGATGTGGGTTTTTAAAAATATTTCGGAAGTTGTCCTTCCCACCTTTCAACGTGTCGCAGGAATTCTCTCTTCATTCCTACCTGCACACATGTGAGAACCATAAAAAAGCTGTCTTTTTGAGTGCAATTATCATAAAATCTTATTTGGTGAGGCAGAAGTCGAGGCGAAATGCTTATTGATCGTTTCTCAAACATGCATTCTCTCATTATGGTGTGGTTATTTCTCACTCAACATTTAAGAATGAGAATATGTTCTTTGGTATTTCTAACTTCTTATTACTAGCATGCAGAAATTCTATGTCCTCATAACTCTTTGGATGCTTGTGACGCTTTGAACGCTTTGAAGTTGTGAGTTTTTAGTTTGATTTGCTCGAGGACTAGCAAAGTCTAAGTGTGGGGGAATTTGATAGGTGTAGAATACACCTAATTTACTATCTAGTAGTTTATGCTTTCTTTGCTATTTTTCTTGTAAATTATGTATTTTACGCTTGTTTTGAGTTTTGTAGCTACTTTGGAGTCGCACGGAGGAAAAGAAGAAGAAATCACCCTATTTGAGCCAAAAGGGTAAAATTGTCATTTCATCAAGGAGGGAATACTATATGGAGCCCAGCTAAGGTTAAGGGGTGACTCAAATTACTGAAGAAAGGACAATAATAGTTAAGGGGAGGTCAAAGAGGTGTCCCTTATCCAAAAGAAGTGAGTGAGAATAGCACTTGGGGTGTACTTAGTGGGTGTTTGAATCCACCCATACCCTGAACTCTAACCCATACCAAAGCCCACACCTAAACTCCACCGACCCAAGCCCATCCATATCCCGGACCTCATAATCCAAGCCCCCACCTAAACTCGACCCGGATCCAAACCCATAAACCGAACCCGCCAAAAAATTTGTTATAACCCTATCCTAATTGAGAAGATATTTCTCAATCATTTTTGCTGAAATTGAGAACGAGAAATAGAGAGCAGCCATTGCTGCTGGTTAAGCCGAAGCAGGGAAGAAGAGATCGAGATGCAGAAATTGAAGATTAAATCAAGAAATCAGAGACTGGGTTAGAAGATTCACGCGATTCGGTGAAGATGGGCCTAAATCAAGAAATTAAGGGTTTCTATTTCAGAGAAGAAATTAAGATAATGGATCTCGTGAGAGATCGAGAGTTGCGGGTGGTGCAGGTGAAGATGGCGTGTCGAGAGATGGGTTTTGAAGGAAGAAGTTGGAGCTGCTAAAGAAGGAATCGATGTTCTCGAGTGAGACCGAGATGGGGTTTGTGTGATTTTTGAATCGGAGATGCTACAATCGATTCGTGGAATCGAGCTCGGTTGAGTTTGTTAATTCAATACAGGGAGAAGAAATTGGAACTGGTGGTGCAATGGCTGGGAAGATTGAGCCGAGGGGTAGTAGTCTGAGGTGTTGTGGAGATTAGAGATGGGTCTGTGGATGAAGAACGAGACCTCATTGCTACTTGTTGGAAATTGATGAAGCTCGGAAGGAATTGATAAGGTTACGATAAAACGAAGATGGAGATTTGTCAAGCCGTAAATCGAGAGATCTTTGTTCTTTGATTCTTGAGAAATTCGAAATGGGTTATGGTGGGTTGATTGAGCTGAAATTGCAGGAGGTGATATAAAGAATGTTGGTGTTGTTGATGCTTAATAACTCAGATGGGTTTGAAAGTTTCAGGGAGATGAAGATGGAGGAGCTGGTTGTTGGCTCAGGACAAAAAGATGAATGAAGGCTGTTGATCATAAGAAAAAAATGGGTTTTACAGGGCAGAGCTGGAGGATCTGTGAATGGTGATGCTAAAGATGGTTTTGATGTGGAGGTGAGTCAATAGATGCTGCTGTCGATTCAGTGAAAGAATGGAGTGTTGGTGGTCTTTGTGTTTGAACCTGGAGAGCTTGAAAAGAAGTAATGGGTTCTTTGTGGTGGCGATTTCGAATAGAGAAGCACTTGAATGAGTTTGGAAGAATTAGATGTATGCTAGGATTGTTTGCACAGAATGGAGCTGAAAAGAATGGCACGAAACATGGCCGGAAGTCTCAGAAAACAGCCGAAACTCGGCCAATTTTCCTCCGACGAGTTGACCGTGGCGGCGATGATCGATCCGTAACGAGTCCGATGACCGATCCGGCTTAGTGACACAGCCGACTCGGCTCGACTAAGATAGGCCGATTAAGTCGACTCCTTCTCTTTGACCCTCGTTGACTCGGGTTTGACTAACGGTTGACCTGTTTGACCGTTATCTCTAACAGGAGGACCGACGGAATATTCCGTCGAATATTCTCTCGACGGAGAAATTTTCGGAGTGGCGGCGGCGACGTTTTTCCGGCAAATTCCGGCCACAATCCCAGTTTTCCGGCGAGCAAAATTCCAGAACTTTCTATGGACTCCTCTCATGGGTGTGAAGACTTGGGCTAGGAATTGGATGGAGAATTGGACTCAAATTTGGAAAGAGAAGGTGGAAGAGTTGAGAAAAGCTTGGAATTGGAAATTGAATTGCAAAAGGAAAAGGATTCTAATCCTTAGAAGATTTGGAGAATATTGAAGCTTATAAATAGAGAAGTTTTCTACAACTTCTACACACATCTTTACACACACAATTCTTTTCTTTTCTTATTCTTTGTGTGAACTCTTTTAACATGAGTAGTTAATTTTATTGATTGAGGATGAATTCCTAGTTTCTAAACATATGATTTGAGTTTTTGTTTTCAAATTCTATCTTGAAGTTTTTCACATAATTATCGATTGTTTTTACTAATAGGAGTGATCTTAAAGACATTCATGATTGATTGATAGATTGTTTAGAGTGCACGCTAAATTGATTTGTTAATTCAATCTAAAGCTAGTGAAAGTTAGGGGATAAGTAATCGTTCTTTGACTCTTTACATAAGTAGCAAACACGAGACCTTGCGGAGGGATTCCGTGGAGCAATTGTGTGTAGAAACAACGTTAGCAAGTAGACCTTGAGCTAAGAGTCTAACTACTAATATCAACCTAAGAAATTCATAAAACCTAATGCATGAGCCAAGTTACATCTAGGTTGAGCTAATTCTAGGTGGCTTGGTGATTAGAATCGGTGAGTCGAGAACTTCCGTGTCCGGTGATACAAGGGATTTAGGGGTTTAGCACCGAGCTAGCTGCTTTACCTACGGTTGGTGATAATTTGTGACTAATAACAAGTAGAAGAGAACATAACTTGATTCATTGTTTCGTAACGAAGAAGGATTCCTTGATCTTCTCTCTCTTATTGCTTTCAACTTTATCTTTTAATTGTTTTGTTTATTTTTCTTTTGCTTTTTACACCCCCTTTCGTGACAATTTTTACAACTAGAATCTCGTGCTCCTCGTGGGATCGACCTTGACTGCCCTATATTACTTGTTAATTAGGTAGTAAAGTATTAATTAATTTGTTGTGGTTACGACACGCATCAAATTTTGGCGCCATTCCGGGAGCAAATGGATGATTTTAGTTGTTTTTATTTTTCTTTTTGCTTTATTCTTGCTTTGTTGGATTCTATTCCGTATCTAACTTAAGTTTTTGAATCTTATTTAGGTATCGGTGCCATGTATGGTGGACAAGAGCAAGCATATTACAACAATCAATACGGTTTTCAACCTCAACATTATGACAACTTCCAACCATCCTTAGGATACAATCAAAACCAATATTTTGGCTATGATAAATTTTCAGAACCTTATGGATATTCTCATACATATCAACAACCTTATGACGGGTATGTAAGTGGACAATCACATGGATGGAAGGGTAGTTATGCATCTAACAATTTGTTTTCTAGTAATGTGCAGATAGAGAATTTGGAATATACTCCTCTTCATCGTGTTTTTCCTTCACTTTTTCCAAAAGAGGAGATGCCGTCTAACTTGTGTGAACGTTCGTAAATTATACAAATTGGAAGATGATGGAGAATCGGAAGAGCTTGTCGCGAGAAATTAGTAGGACTATTCATATGGAACTTAAACGACGTCGGGATAAAGGTTATGAAACCGATGAAGATTCTTATTATGGTGAGTCCAAAGTGAAGATGATTGTGTTGAAAAACCAACCTTTGGAGACTTTTGATGATAGTGTAGATTACTCAAGCCTTGATCTTAATAATGATCAATCACCTATTCAAGAGGTAGAGCTTGAGGAGGATGCATTTTGCTTGGAAAAATTTCTTCGGGAAAGATGGGAGTTGTAAGTGTATGAACGTTGCAACAATGAGGAAGTTATTTCAACTCCGGATCATAATAAAGATCCTTCACCTATTCAAAAGGAGGAGTTTGGATATCACTTACCTATTATTGTAAACGTGTAACACCCTCACAAGAAGATCTTACAATTTATACCGAGGAAGATTATAGGGAAGAATGGCCCGATTCGATGATGAGAATGTTGAAGAGATGATACTAGAGGATGAAACCACATTCATTGATTTTGTGGAAGACCCAATTGAACTTGCTAATGATTATAATGATGCCGAGACTTTGGTTAAGGTAGAAAACGACGAAGAATGGTTGCAAGGTTTAATAGAGGACCACGATATACAAGAGGTAAGTAATTCACTTGAATTTTTTAAGGATGAAGAGGATTCTATAATACAAGAATTTTTGAAAGGTTTGTCTAACCCTTTGCCTATTGATTCTTCTCCTTTACCTCTTATTGGTTTGAATGTATGTGCTTCGAAAGTATTTTTGGATGATTTTGTTTCTAAATATCCACCATTGGAAACACTTGATGCTAACACTATGCAGGTTTGCCAAGAGGAATACATGGAAGTTCCCGAATTCTATGTTCTTTATACACTTCCGAGTGTGGACAAGAATAAGTGTGGGGGAAATTTCTATCGAGCGATAACATCACTATTGTTTTCTTGTGCTAATATTTGTATGGAGTTATTGTTTGCAAAACAGGTATTATGGGTGGATCCTCAAATTTTCCGATTGTTAGTATATGGGGAATGAATCTTGCAAGAGCCAAGTCGGGCCGTCGACTTTAAAACAAGCGCTTAATGGGAGGCAACCCATAGGTTTTGTATTTCTTATCTTTTTGCTTTTTGTTATTTCTTTTTCTTGTTTCTTATCATGTTAAAATTTCCCACCTTGACTTTACTAGGAGGATTCAATTACATTGAGGACAATGTAAGGTTTAAGTGTGGGGGAGTGGTTAAGCATGTTTTTAAAACAAAAATTACAAAAAAATGAAAAAATTTGAAAAAAAAAAAAAAAAAAGGTTTTACATAAAAATTCCAACTTTTAAAGATTTTAGAGTCACTAGCATACTTCTAGGTATGTTTACATAGAGATTTTGACCGACATAATTGAACTTGGAAATGTTAGAGAATTACATTCGGATTTCTTGTTTGTTTGAGTGTTAAATAATGGATTTAATCATGCCGGTGATGCGAATTTGGTGCAGGGAGAATTGCGTTATTAGAGTTGCTGATCAATCATTAGTGGAGACTACCCATATTCATATCATGAGAGGCACCGACCAGAAATTTTCCATCTACTAAAGAGCTTCTTTTGAGTATGTGTCACCGTACGTTAATTCCGGGTAGAATGGTGAGCTACCCAACCTCCCACCAATAAAAGCACTACTCTTTGATCTCTTGAGTGCTAATTTTGTCAATCATGAGGGTGACGTCCATGGATGAAAGCTTCCTTCTTGTAGTTCGATTTGCAGTTAGCACCATTCTCTCTCTCGACAACAACGGATCCATAGAAACACTCTCATCATCAACAAGGAGCGACATCAAAATCTACAAGGAAAGTTGGAAAAGTTTAAGGTTTACAAGCAACGGAACTAGAAAAAGGAGCAAATTTCAAATATAAGTAAAGCAACATACAAATGAGCGGATTTTTACATATATGTTGAAGACTTACAATATAATGAGGTAATTTTATATCCAAGTATGAAGACTTATTCATGAAAGCGAAGAAAAATAAAAGGTGAAAATTTTGAAGTTTATGATTTCAAGACGATACAAGTTGTGAAGAATCAAGCGGAAAAATACTTCTTCCACGGCCATGGTTTATTTTTTGTATTTAATTTCTCTTGTAAAAAAAAAAAAAAAAAAAAAAAAAAAAAAAAAAAAAAAAAAAAAAAAAGAGAAAAAACAAGAGAAATTTTTTTAATGAGCCGTGGGGAAGGAAAATATATAAGGAAGTTTCAAGCGACAAGGTTTTAAGGTAAAAGAGTTATAAATTGTCAAGGATTTATGAAATTCAAGGGTTTATCATCAATAGTTGAAACCGAGGAACTAAGAAGATCAAGAAGAGGAGCGGAAGACGTTTCTATTGGATGCCGTGAGAGTGGTGTTATCTTAATTAGCGATCGGATGTGAAGGTGAGTAAGTAATCCCATCCTCAATATAAATGTTTGATTTCCTTTCTTAGAGATCGTCGGAAAAATGGTTTTTCAAAATATTAAAAGATGTGGGTTTTTAAAAATATTCGGAAGTTGTCCTTCCCACCATTCAACGTGTCGCAGAATTCTCTCTTCATTCCTACCCGCACACATGTGAGAACCATAAAAAAGCTGTCTTTTTGAGTGCAATTATCATAAAATCTTATTTGGTGAGGCGAAGTCGAGGCGAAATGCTTATTGATCGTTTCTCAAACATGCATTCTCTCATTATGGTGTGGTTATTTCTCACTCAACATTTAAGAATGAGAATATGTTCTTTGGTATTTCTAACTTCTTATTACTAGCATGCGAAATTCTATGTCCTCATAACTCTTTGGATGCTTGTGACGCTTGAACGCTTTGAAGTTGTGAGTTTTTAGTTTGATTTGCTCGAGGACTAGCAAAGTCTAAGTGTGGGGGAATTTGATAGGTGTAGAATACACCTAATTTACTATCTAGTAGTTTATGCTTTCTTTGCTATTTTTCTTGTAAATTATGTATTTTACGCTGGTTTTGAGTTTTGTAGCTACTTTGGAGTCGCACGGAAGAAAAGAAGAAGAAATCACCCTATTTGAGCCAAAAAGGGTAAAATTGTCATTTCATCAAGGAGGGAATACTATATGGAGCCCAGCTAAGGTTAAGGGGTGACTCAAATTACTGAAGAAAGGACAATAATAGTTAAGGGGAGGTCAAAGAGGTGTCCCTTATCCAAAAGAAGTGAGTGAGAATAGCACTTGGGGTGTACTTAGTGGGTGTTTGAACCACGAACTCACCCATACCAAAGCCCACATGTCCGAACTCTAACCCATACATAAAAGCCCACACCTAAACTCGACCCAAGCTCACATATCCCGCTCCATATCCTAACCGTACCCGGATCCAAACCCGAAACCGAACCCGCCAGCTGTTATAACCCTATCCTAATTGAGAAGATATTTCTCAATCATTTTTGCTGAAATTGAGAACGAGAAATAGAGAGCAGCCATTGCTGCTGGTTAAGCCGAAGCAGGGAAGAAGAGATCGAGATGCAGAAATTGAAGATTAAATCAAGAAATCAGAGACTGGGTTAGAGCAGATTCACAGTTCGGTGAAGATGTTTCTTTGAAGAAATTAAGGGTTTTATTTCGGAGAAGAAATTAAGATAATGGCGTGAGAGATCGAGAGTTGCAGGTGGTACAGTGAAGATGGCGCCTTGTCGAGAGATGGGTTTTGAAGGAAGAAGTTGGAGCCGCTAAAGAAGGAATCGATGTTCTCGAGTGAGACCGAGATGGGGTTTGTGTGATTTTTGAATCGGAGATGCTACAATCGATTCGGGGAATCGAGCTCGGTTTGAGCTGTTAATTCAATACAGGGAGAAGAAATTGAACTGGTGGTGCAATGGCAGGGAAGATTGAGCCGAGGGGTAGTAGTCTGAGGTGTTGTGGAGATTAGAGATGGGTCTGTGGATGAAGAACGAGACCTCATTACTACTTTGTTGGAAATTGATGAAGCTCGGGAAAAGGAATTGATAAGGTTCGATAAAACGAAGATGGAGATCTTGTTTTAAATCGAGAGATGTCATGTTCTTGATTCTTGAGAAATTCGAAATGGGTTATGAACTGGGTTGATTGAGCTGAAATTGCAGGAGGTGATATAAAGAATGTTGGTGTTGTTGATGCTTAATAACTCATATGGGTTTGAAAGTTTCAGGGAGATGAAGATGGAGGAGCTGGTTGTTGGCTCAGGACAAAAAGATGAATGAAGGCTGTTGATCATAAGAAAAAATGGGTTTTACAGGGCAGAGCTGGAGGATCTGTGAATGGTGATGCTAAAGATGGTTTTGATGTGGAGGTGAGTCAATAGATGCCGCTTGTCAATTCGGTGAAAGAATGGAGTGTTGGTGGTCTTTGTGTTTGAACCTCGGAGCTGACTTGAAAAGAAGTAATGGGTTCTTTGTGGTTTGCGATTTTGAATAGAGAAGCACTGAATGAGTTTGGAAGAATTAGATGTATGCTAGGATTGTTTGCACAGGAATGGAGCTGAAAAGAATGGCACGAAACATGGCCGGAAGTCTCAGTAAAATGTACCGAAACTCGGCCAATTTTCCTCCGACGAGTTGACAGGTGGCCGTGATGATCGATCGTAATGAGTCCGATGACCGATCCAGCTTAGTGACACAGCCGACTCAGCTCTGACTAAGACAGCTGATTAAGCTGACTCCTTCTCTTTGACCCTGTTGACCTGGTTTGACTAACGGTTGACCTGTTTGACCGTTATCTCTAACGGAGGACCGGACGGAATATTCCGTCGAATATTCTCTTGACGGAGAAATTTTCAGGTGGCCGGCGGCGACGTTTTCCGGCCAAATTCCGGCCACAATCCCAGTTTTCCGGCGAGCAAAATTTCTTAACTTTCTATGGACTCCTCTCATGGGTGTGAAGACTTGGGCTAGGAATGGATGGAGAATTGGACTCAAATTTGGAAAGAGAAGGTGGAAGAGTTGAGAAAAGCTTGGAATTGGAAATTGAATTGCAAAAGGAAAAGGATTCTAACTCCTTGGAAGAATTGGAATATTGAAGCTTATAAATAGAGAAGTTTTCTACAACTTCTACACACATCTTTTACACACACAATTCTTTTCTTTTCTTATTCTTTGTGTGAACTCTTTTAACATGAGTAGTTAATTTTATTGATTGAGGATGAATTCCTAGTTCTTAATATGATTTGAGTTTTTGTTTTCAAATTCTATCTTGAAGTTTTTCACATAATTATCGATTGTTTTTACTAATAGGAGTGATCTTAAAGACATTCATGATTGATTGATAGATTGTTTGGAGTGCACGCTAAATTGATTTGTTAATTCGATCTAAAGCTAGTGAAAGTTAGGGGATAAGTAATCGTTCTTTGACTCTTTACATAAGTAGCAAACACGAGACCTTGCGGAGGGATTCCGTGGAGCAATTGTGTGTAGAAACAACGTTAGCAAGTAGACCTTGAGCTAAGAGTCTAACTACTAATATCAACCTAAGAAATTCACAAAACCTAATGCATGAGCTAAGTTACATCTAGGTTGAGCTAATTCTAGGTGGCTTGGTGATTAGAATCCGGTAGTCGAGAACTTCCGTGTCCTAGGTGATACAAGGGATTTAGGGGTTTAGCACCGAGCTAGTTTGCTTTACCTACGGTTGGTGATAATTTGTGACTAATAACAAGTAGAAGAGAACATAACTTGATTCATTGTTTAAGTAACGAAGAAGGATTCCTTGGTCTTGTCTCTCTTATTGCTTTCAACTTTATCTTTTAATTGTTTTGTTTATTTTTCTTTTGCTTTTTACACCCCCCTTTCGTGACAATTTTTACAACTAGAATCTCGTGCTCCTCGTGGGATCGACCTTGACTGCCCTATATTACTTGTTAATTAGGTAGTAAAGTATTAATTAATTTGTTGTGGTTACGACACGCATCAAAAAGCAGCGTTGCACAACTGCCGCTAATCAATCGTATCCGTGCAACTTTGCCAGCTTAGTTGGACGGCTTAGATTGTGTTTCAAACAATCAAGGAGATGCCAATGTGTTCACCATCGAACCAACTCCACGCATGACCGATCGACTTGCCCATAGAAATTCCAAAGCACACCAAATCGTTTACCCAAAGTAGGTTGAATGGCTACTTTGGAAAAACCTAAATTACGTTTGCGGCATTGAACAACTGCCGCAAATCGATCACGGCCATCCAACTTTTCCAGCCGAATTGAGTGGCTTAGATTAAATTTTAGGAGGCCCAGGGGATGTCAGCATGCTCGCCGGCAATCCATCTTCATATATAGTCGATCGACCTACCCAAAACGCGCATGCGGCGCCTTGAATCGCTCGCTCAAAAGGGAGTAGGTCGATCGACCTCCAAACCCTAAAAATGTGTCAACGACATTACACAACTGCCGCAAATCAATCACAACCATCCAACTTCGCCGGCCTAATTGGATGGTATAGATCTACTTTTAGAAAAAGCAAAGCAACATTGTGAAGACCGCCATCCTTCTTCCACATGAGGCGATCGGCCAAGTAATGGCGGGCCCCTAGAGCCACCAAACGATCACCCAAAGGTGGTCGATCACGCTTCCACTTTTTAAGACGCTTATTCGCGACTTATTCAATCAAGCTCAAAAACAATGATGCTTCATACACATCGATTAATTTGAGCCGCTTTACATGCGTCGAATACATACATATTTTGGCCTCATAAACAACTTAGTTATTTAACCTAATAGCACCGTATGTTATTTATTGCGGCGGGTCCCACGACTTGACCCCCTCATTCGAGACATCAAACATGTCACAAACCGGGGACACTTATGGGGTATCGCGGCAACGCGCCCATTACGAACGTGTCGGGGGAAAGATGGACGGTCAATGATGGTGAGGAAGTGGGCAAAGGCGTGATCGTGTAACAATCACCTACACGACCCCACTACTCCATCACTCAATATCCTTTACTTCCTACGAGATGAGGATTGCGCTCAAATGACTTGTATAAATAGGTTCTTCAACCTATTTTCAAAAAACACATAAAACCAAGTGTTGTATCATAGTATCCAGAAAAACACCCAGAACTGATAGCTTACATTATGCAAGCCAGTTCAACATTCTGATACAAGTCATAAACAGCCAACACCTTCATAATCTCAACACCTTCTTCTCTTCCCTCCCTAGGATCAACCCCATCTCCTTCACTTTGTGACCGCAAGCAAGTCCTGAACGGCCATTTCTTGGTTTAGGCCAGAATTATACATATTGATCTCTAGAATCTTAAAGTACTCCCTGCAAAGTGCATTTGTTTAGGTTTAGATTCGTTTCTCATTCACACACACCTAAAATTTACCAAAACCAAAGTAAATAGTTTTCACCCATAAACGAAACTTATATTAAGTGAATATACAAGAGGCGCGAAATTCACAGTAACATCCGGGGATGGTTGCAGCATTCGCTGATGGATAAATTTCATGTAATTGTATTGAGTGGCTCAATAAGTATGCCAAAGTGGAGAGCTTAGCACACGTGGCTCTGTTTCCTTGCGAGTGGCGTCATATCGATGCAAGGTTTTACGATTTTAACCCTAATCTAAAACCACCATCAACACCCCCTAACTCGGTCCGGTCAAACCCAAACCGGTCTAGTCCGAACCTATTCATTCCGTCCCGACCTGGTTTGATTGGGCATGTTGTTTTTTAGCTTTTGGGGCGTACGCGTGCGCGTCCAAAGGTTTTACGATTCTCGTACATATACAGTAGGAACCAATGAATGAGGTATGTAACTAAAACTAATGTGGGTTTTTACATTGTGGATGGGCTTATTTTTTTTTTTTTATAACATGCCTAATTCTATTTTTTTTTCTTAAGATAAGTCCATATCATATAAACGGTCAATTTAAATTATGATTACTGATTTAGATCATTAAGAATTTTGGTCTTAATGTTATTTTGTTCTCTTGAGTATGATATTGGCTATAGTTGAATGATGTTTGTAAAGACCCTCAAGCTCATCAACGCTGTTAGACCGGTCAAGTGTCGATTTATCCGATAATAACTCGATTAGTTTAACACGAACGTTAATTAATATAAATTAATCTATCAACGATTTAGATACGAAACTAGAATCACTAGATAGATCTCGAAAAGTTATGCGAAGTGGTCTACTCGAACGTGTCATTCGGATATCAAACGAAGAAGAATTTATCAGATTAGTGAGAAGGGAAAAAGAGTTTTTTGCACGTAAACCGCCCGGCTGCCCTTATCCGTTCTCGGGTGCCTTTAACATTTTGTTTGGCCTTATCCCAAGTTGACCCTAAGATAAGTTCGCATCTTTCTTTCTTCTTTTTATTTTTCTCGATTTTTCTTCTTTCTTCTTTTCCTTGTTCTTCATCCGATAGAGATTTCTGAGATTAAATTGAGTTTTGTGATCGTGAGGGTTAGGAAAAGATCAACATGTGATTGTTGGTGATGGTGGTTATGTTTATCGAGTTCGGGAAAGAAGAAGTGATGTTGTTTTAATTAGAAAGCTAGGCTTTCCATATGTGGGTTTAAGATATGGAGGAATTGATTAATTAAAGGGGGATTTGAGTAGTTGGTGATGCAGAACTAAAGGGGTTGGTGTTTAATCAAAGTTCTGAAGTTGATTCGGTGATGAATCGATGAGCTAGGGTTTCTCAAGATGAACTGTAATTTTTATTAGAGATGAATAACCGGAATTAAGGAATGGATTTGTTGATTGATGAACATGGTGAAGTTAACTGGATGTTTATGGAGCTGTTCATGAAGAATTGAAGAGTTAGAGTTTCAAGAGAAGACTTCATAAGAAGAATTAGAAGATGAAATTAAGGTTTTAAGAGAAGTATTAGAGATGGGTTTGAATGATATGAAGAGTAGAGTTATGTTTTGAACTCGAATTGGAAATAGAGATAATTGAGACTGAACTAGGGTTTACTGAGAATCTGTGATAGTGTTTGGATGATGATTTGAATTGTGTTGGTGAATCAAGCCGAAATAAGAAGATGGATTTGAGTTCGATTGCATGAAGGGAACTATTTTGAGTTAATTATTATTCTTATTAGTAAAATCGATTAAACTCCAATATTGGAATTATAAGTCTTTCCATGAATAAGCGGTGGCTAGTTGTCCAGAGCCCGAATCTCAAGGAGGAGGTCGGGAGTTCGAGTCTCCGCTCAAACATTGGAGTACTCGTGTAATTATACTAACTTTACTATGGGGTTCGGGGGCCTAGTTTGCTCAGTAGAGAGTAAGCCGGTGGCTACGCTGCCAGGGGGCAGGACAGGCCTATGCCTAGTTTCAAAAAAAAAAAAAAAAAAAAGTCTTTCCATGAATTGTGGATGACGTTTGTTGTGGTATGAATCTGTTTATAAATGTGATAATCTTAGGTTGTATTGGTTGTTAAGAAGATGATATGTGTTAGAATTATGCAGGGGTTGAGATTTATGAAGGCGAAAATGGGTATATGAACTGCTTTAGGTGCAAAAGAGATTAAGCAAGGGTGTGTGTGGAGTTGGAAATGGGAATTGGAAATGTGGATGGTGGAAAATCTAAAATTGCAGGCAGTGTATGGATTGATAAAGGTTTTGCCTGATTTGAAGTTGCAGGACATGTCAGGTAAACTGTGAATGAAGAATATTTGTTGTCGAGCAGAATAAAGTGGATGAATTTGATTTCAGCGGAAGCCGTGTAGATGAATGAAGCTACAGATACTAGATATGAGAAACTCGAAGTGTTATGGAGGAGGAATGGTATTCTTTTGGGGAGTTGCCGATGGTTGTAGTTGGAATTACTAGACTTGAGAGATGGTGACTGGAGTAATAGATTGAGATACTACTTGGTGATATGAATGAAGTTGCAGCTCATGAAGAATGTTGATTGTAGAAATTGTAGATAGTAGTTGTGATGAAAGCTTGGAATAACTGCAATTGCAGGTAGGCATAGCCTTTGTTTGTAAATTGAATTTGAAGTTTGTTTACTATATTTGAATTTGAAGCTGAAGTTATCATGGTAAATAAGTTATAATGTTTTCATGAAGTGATGGTGTTGACTAATGGCAGTGAGCTCAGTTTGAGTTACAACTGAATCAACATAGGAATTAGTTATAACTCTTAGATTTTGTATGTGCTGATAGGGTGGGCAAGCTGAAGTAGATTGTAATGCTGTCATGGCAGTGATCTTAGTAAAAGGTCGCAAATGAAGATCAAGGTAATCTTAAATTACAAATGTATTGAATTATAGAATTGTGTTTAAGTGAAGTTTTTGTGAAATGTTAATGAAGTAGAATTGGATGCTCGGTTTGAGCTTACTTTAGTGTGTTGAGTTTTGTGATGCACCACTAAGGTGCGATTGATTTTCCGCCTCGTGCAAAGGCTTTGGTTAGTATATCATGAATCGGGCCTTGTGGATCGAGTCGACTCACCGATCTTCTCGACTTGACCCGAGTTGGACCCTTGAACCGATTTGACTGGCTTAACCGATTCGTGACTTTGACTTCCTTGAACTCGACCATGGACTTAGACTTAGACGTAGATCGTTAGTTGACCTCTATGATCCGACGTTGACCGTTAATTTGATCGTTAGTTGACCACGATGGACTCGGGCCTTAGATCAACGGGCCGGTTCGTGGACTTGGGCTTAGAGTTAGTTTTCTTAGTTTGATGATTGGACCACTTATGGTCCGAATTAGCATTTGATTTCTTCTACCAAGTTGTAAATATTCATAAGACTTAGCTACGGACTATAGAATCAACCTAATTGGATTAGTAAACTCTTAGTTATGCTAAAT